>JAFVLL020036328.1:6623-49645 GCA_021397915.2 Tor tambroides | reverse complement strand
TGTGATATTTTTTTTTTTTTTTTTTTTTTTTTTCCTTATGCACGATCTCTGACTGGTTGCAGTGTTCATCCTTGTTTTTTTTATTTATTTATTTTTTAAACCCTCAAAGGAACTCTGATTCAATCCCCACAAATGTGCCTTGCAAATTGCCTTCCAGGCAATCAAATATAGGCTTCCTAATTACCAAACCAGTGATCTAACTGGTCATGTGAGCATAATATGAACGCCCTCATTTACAATTGCCCTTTTGCCTGGTGTATGGCTGTATATTATCATCTTAAGCAAAAGGCCACATATGTCAGACCAGATTACTGCGGTAGACCATTACGTCAAGAAAAAGCTGTGATTGGCTGAAGGGATACAGTGAAGACCCCTTCTCATTTTCCATATCCATATCACCATTAGATGAGATGCCTGAAGCACTGTTGCATAATGAAATGAATGAAGTGTCGCCATTTTGGTCCCTTACAGAATCAAGCGCAACCGGTCTCGGATGCCTTTAGACTAATAAAGCAGAAGTGACGCTAATGAATGCTGTGTTGCATGAGATCAACTTATGACAGAGAAACACCCATTCATTTGCATGTGATTCTGCCGCGTACTGTGTGTTACAGTACAGTAGAATTTTAGATGGAATCCTATTATTGGATCTCATTTATTTCCCTAATCAAATCTGTTGTTTGTTGCACATTATGGTTTGCATAAGTATTGGCGTTGGTTTAACTATAATAGTCCACAGCCTATAGAAAGTCTGGCCCCAATTCTGTTCCAATAGCACATGTCAAAGTAAATCTTTAGTCATTTTTATACTGTATGTTATAATGCTTGATTCACCTGTAGCATATAAAACTGGCTAAATAGTATGGTTTTTATATCAGGCATTTATAGTGTGTCTCGCTCCACCTTGAATTCTGAATTCTGGCTGTCTTTCCCTTTCTATTGGACCTGGTGTTTTGTTGATGTTGCAGCTGCATTCCTGCACACATGTCCTGATCTGTTTAAAGCTCTGGCAGCACACAGCGGCAATCTCAGCCATCGTGTCACAAGCCTTGCACAACAGCAGCAGGCCAGGACTCAGCCAGCCTGCATAGAAACTTCGAGGAAAAGAGGGGAAAAACATGCCTCGTAATGTCAAAACAGACAGCTGCATTACTTTTTGCCTTAAGAGCTGTTGTGGAAACATGTCAGCGATAAAGTGTCATGAAATCGGTTGCCTGTTTGAAGGACGCCAAGCCCAAAAATGCCAAACTCACAGGGTGTGTGCATGCTGAGTTGTAAGATTCTCAGAAGACCCCACCCCAACTTATTCTCCTCTCTTTCCCTACAGTATTCTCAGAAGGAAGACAAGTATGAGGAAGAAATCAAGATCCTCACTGATAAGCTGAAGGAGGTGAGATAACTTTACTTGGAGGTTTGGTTTCTGTTAGGGCTGCCAAAGTTAATGTTAACTTGTGTACTAAATGTCTGTAGTTATTTACTACATTTGTCCTCATAACTGGTTTATTCAGTTCAGTGACTGGTCAAACTAGTTGAAAACTTTCCACCAGCACAGATGTCCACATGTAGTGCACACACAATAATCCCATAATCATGTATCGATAAATGGAGAAATGAGTTACTAGGCCTTCCTTATTTTTAAGTCACTTTGATTAAAAACATGTTACATTTACATTTATGCCGTTAGTAGATGTGTTTATCCAAAGCAAAGAGGAACAAAGTCAAGCCAAGGAGCCAGCAATGTTTGATATATCCAGTGCCAGGTTTATTTGACCTAGGTTAAACTAAGTGTAATTTCAATAATCTTAGTTGCATATTTTTTTTTTTTGTCCTAATTGTATATGTATGCATTTTTTTAAGAAAATCGGTATTGCCATTAGATTTTACTCTAGTTTAACTTAAGATAAACTAGAGTAAAAATTTAAAGGCAATACCTAACAGGACAGCAAAAATTTTTCAAATTCTGTCTTCCATTGTTTAACAAACTGGTAGTCCTGCCCTATAATTGTTGGTTGTTGCACCCATTTGTGGCACTCTTCTCAAATGTAACATTTTCTCTTGAAAATTTTAGAGTAATTAGAATAATTAAATATCATTGTAGTTAACCTAATTCCTATTTTTTTTAATGAATGTATTTTCATGTTTCTTATTGATTTTCAGTAGCTTTTCTGTTTTATTCTTTATTTATTATGCAGATTTTTGCTCATAGTGTGATCGCACATGTATTTCTCTGCTAGGCTGAGACCCGTGCTGAGTTTGCCGAGAGGTCTGTGGCCAAACTGGAGAAAACCATTGATGATTTGGAAGGTATGATTGTGTCATTCTCTTTAATATTTTCCTTCCATTAGGATTCCATATGATCCTTTTTTTAACACTGGTTGTACTCTATTCATAGAATTATCTCCCTGTCCTTTTCCTGTCTGCTTTGACATTCATAATCTTTATTTACTGTTTTTTCCTATTTCCTTTTTTTTCCTTCATACTCTCTCCCTCGTCTGACTTCCTTCCTTCTCTCCGTGTGTGAACAGATGAGCTTTACGCTCAGAAACTCAAGTATAAGGCTATTAGTGAGGAGCTGGATCATGCCCTCAACGACATGACCTCTATGTAAATATAGGCTTGTGCATGTGTGTGAAGCTCTGCTACTGACGGTGTGCTTTTGCTAGGTCAGCTGAGTTTTGCTGCAAGGGCGGATTTTGAGTCTCGTGACTGAATTGGTAACCTAACCTTGAGCTTCGTAATCTCAGATAGTATACTTTTACTATACAGTATAAAGCTCAGCCGCAAGGAGATAATAGTTGACAGGAGCCATCGTTTCAAGTTTCTTTTGCTTTGAGTTTGCGTGAATGATGTCATGACTTGGGCAATAACTTTAGCGTGATTCTAACTCATGCCCACCTGTCAAGTAACTAATATGCTAACAGTCTTAAGTTTTTTTTCATATTTAACTACAGATAAAGGGGACGTTTTCTATCCTCCATTAAGCAGGCTGATTTTGCTGTGCCTTTAAGAGAAGCAATACCATGTTACTGAATAGTGTTGATATGCAAATGTGGGTGGTCATATGTTAATTTGCTGATAGTTCAGACCTTGTAACCATGCAGCGTTATGAATGGCCCATTTTATGGCTTGCTTTCTATAAATAGGCGTTTTGGATTGTGGAAGGATGTCTTGTTATAGACCTGAACAACTGTTTTCAACGATATGTCCCTTTTAAGGCTCATGTTAATAATACTAAGGATTTTTAACCACAAATTGGTGTTTTGAGAGGTTTTTTGTAAGAATTAACATTTGTTCTTAACACTTGCATATTCAGTTTGCGGCTTTCCTCATTCTGAAATGTAGAAATATTGTTATGAGGTGTTCACTGTTGGTGTCTATTTGCAGATAAAGAGTTTCTGGACTTTTCTGCAGCTGCCTGTGACTTCAAGAAATTCTTCTTCGTCTTCTCTGACTGTCCATATTTGTTGCTTACTACTTCTCTGATCTCCTGTGTATGCTTCCGTTTTCATGTGTTTTTCCATGCGCTCGTGTCTGTAGTTTCAGTTTCTCTATTTTAGCCCTGTTCTGTTTCTGCTTTCTTTGATTTTCTGTTCTTTAGAAATTCATTGTCTGCCCCAACATCTTATCTGGATCTGACTGTATTCAGAGACTTGTTTGTTTGTCACTGGTTTTGCTCTCTCTTGTGACCTTTGCTGTATTTTTCATGCCTTGTGTCCGTGTTTATTGAAGGGAGGAAAAAAGCTCTGCTCTCTTTTGAATGTCTGCTTGTCTCTTTATTACAATGGGCTGGTGTTGGGCAGTCAAGCATTTACCAATTTTAGTTTGCACATGAATAATATCTTGTGGCTGAAAGATGAAAGCTTGGATAAATTCTCCTTCACTAATGGTTATTAATCATGAGTTTGAGCTATGGTTAAGATTATCACTGGTGCCACACATTTGAAGGTCTGAAATAAAAATAAAAAAATCTCAAAAAGAGATGTACTTTAAGTTTGTGTGCAAATGCACAACATATTTAAGCCAACTGGAGGAAGTTCTTAAATCAGTTATGCTTAATATTTGTAATATTTAACATTTTATGCGATTTTTCTTGCAATGGGTTTAATGCATTAAGATCTAATAAGACTTTACACAAACTAGTAGTGTTAAAGGGATAGTTCACCCAAAAATGAAAATTCTGTCATTACTCACCCTCATGTTGTTCCAAACCTGCAAGACCTTTGTTCATCTTCGGAACACAAATTAAGATATTTTTGATGCATTCCGAGAGCTCTCTGACCCTCCATAGACAGCAAGGATCCTAACACGATCAAGGCTCAGAAACGTAGCAAGGGCATCGTAAAAATCCATGTGACATCAGTGGATACTCTCCAAAATGGCGCTATATATAGAGTGACGTGGAGGAGACGAATTGTTGAATAAAGTCCTTATTTTTGTTTTCTTTGCACACAAAAAGTATTCTCGTAGCTTCGTAAAATTACGGTTTGAGCCACTTATGTCACGTGGATTTTTAACGATGTCCTTGCTACGTTTCTGAGCCTTGATCGTGTAAGGATCCTTGCTGTCAATGGAGGGTCAGAGAGCTCTCGGAATGCATCAAAAATATCTTAATTTGTGTTCCGAAGATGAAAAAAGGTCTTACAGGTTTGGAACGACATGAGGGGGAGTAATTAATGACAGAATTTATTTTTCGGTGAACTATCGCTTCAAATACAGTCAGCTAATTTTAGGAGTAGGTTTCCACCCCTAAATGAGAATTTTATCATTAATCACTTACCCCCATGTCGTTCCAAATCCATAAAAGCTTCGTTCATCTTCGAAACACAATTAAAGAGATTTTGTATGAAAACCCTTTAAGGTAAAAATCCATAAAGAGATGCCCATTTTTAGAGTTCTAGTGGTGCTATGCGAGTTAATTATCAGAAATTCCCTTTCATTTGACTGGCTTGCCTTTTTTTTTATTTTTTTTTTTATTTTATTTTTTTTTTTAGTAAAACAGAAGGGGGCTAGAAAAGCAGATTTAGTGGTTGTTATAGATGTTAGGGGGCAGGCAGCTGGCCTTTTCTTTAGGCTAGAATCATTGATTCTTGCTGCCCATTCAGATCTGTTTCGCTTTTCCAAAAAGGACAATTTCCATTTTGAAATGGAAGCTGGCTACCAAAATGGCTGAACAGCTGTCAGCACTTGTGAGAAGTTATTTAGATCATTCAAGCAACAGCAATGTGATAGTTTTACCAAGGTATGAAATGAATACATTTTTAAGGAAGATTTTAGCTGTTCACAAAAAAAAAAAAAACCACACCCAGTGGTCTTGCTGCAAGTTACTGAAAAACAAGTCCTTGTCTTTCTGAGGTCTCAATAGATGGCCTCATGCCATAGAGCAAAATTAAAAGGCTCTAGTTCAGCTGCAAGTTCTCTGAAAATTGGTTAATCTTTTAGTTCCATTTACCCCTGTGCTGTGGTGAAAGCGAAGCATTGACATGCCAGTGTTGCGCAATTTTAACACTGTGAGATACAAAACCAACATATTTGAGATGAATGTTATCTACAGTATCTATCACCATAAATTTGACTGGTTTCACAAGTAGTATCTATTAAAACTGAACTGTTATGCAAATAATGCTGATACAGAGGATTTGTAGTGGTAGCTTAACATTGTATCTGAATGTATCCAGTTATGTTATGGTCTCAAAATGCTCTATCATTTTTAAAAAGGAGTTTACAACTTAATATGGTTGCTTAGAAAACCATCTATAATGGTACTTCAGGGAACCAAGGAAGTCTTAACTTGTCTATATTATAATAATAATAATAATAATGATAATAATAATAATAATAATAATAATAATAATAATAAACCACAGAGTGTTAAATTACAATATGATTTTGCAGTTTTTCATTTTTTGCTGTCCTTCGGGGGATTTTTTTTTTTTCTTTTCCATTGCAGAGAAACTGAGAGGTGCTAAAGAGGAGAACATCAAGATCCATGCCACTTTGGACCAGACCCTGAGTGAGCTCAATAGTTTCTAAGGAAGACCTGGAACAGGAAAAAGCCTCTTCTTCCCTTCCTGACACCCTCATCTCATTTGGTTTCTTTGTCTCTGCACATCTGATTCTTCTGTTTTTCTGATCCCTTTTTCTTTTTTTCTTCTGCTGGAGGACGGGCTCACCAAGCCAACTAGCAAAAATGTGGTGCCTCTCGATGTTTCAAAAGTACTTTAATCATTCTGGAGCACTTATTAAGCTTCACTGCTCATCTCCTCAGAAAATCCTAAGTGATTTGAGGAACAATCTACTATGGTATTCCTAAAGTGTCAAATTTTATATGCTAACCCTAGGGTAGCTTTCTGTTGTTTTGGTCCTTGACCAGAGCTTTACGATTGTGGCAAGTTTTTTCCACATATCAGCCAAAACTCTCAATAATTATTTTTCATTTTACTGGAGGCTGATTTACGTAACATTTTGTGCCATAAAAGCCTTCTTGGCAGTCTCAGCTTGGCTTTAGATCTATTTTTTCCCCCCTGTTGATCATGTGACACGGGATGTTTTTTGCTGGTCTTGTTGGTGCCTGATCCACTGCTCTCCTCTTACCTCTTCACACTCTTCGTCCTACACAATTTTCTGCTGCCTGTTTGTTGCCGTCACAGGTTTTGGGACCAAAACTACATCATGTGGTCTGTAACAGTATGCACAACCATGCCGCGAGGACCTTTGTTTTGTTTTTTATTATTAAAAGCATTTGCTTCCATTTGGAGTTTTTGAGTAATATATGCGTCCTTTGTTTGGGTTTAATCCCCCTGCATTTTAACACACAACTTTACTTTTGCAAACCACTATCTGATATCCTGCACTGTTATGGGCTTATGGTGGACATCTTTTGAGCAGAGGAGGCCAAGTAATGGTTTCTACAGGTGGCCTGTTTTGTTGTTCTTCAGTTTGTTTTATTTGCTTTAAAGAGCCATATTCTACCCAGGGAAGAAAGGTTGAAGAATATTTTTTTTTAATTTTTTTATTTTTTTTTTTTTACCGTGAGTTCAAAGCAGTGGCACTGCCAGATTCAAAAGGTCCAAAAGCCGTGCAGATCTAAATATGTATTATGAACACAGTAAATGGGAGCGAAATGTAACACTTAATAGTATAAAGATTAAAAGGGTGAACACATAGTTTTAACTGGAAAAAGCCCACAATGATGTGTAATCACTTTGTTACTGTCTGTATCTTGTGTAACGATACCTAAATTCTTTTTTTAAATAAAGACCATGATTTTTACTGTCACTGAACCCCTGTGTTTCTCAGGATCTGGGTCTCTTCTGGTTGCATATGCAGATGGTTCTTTCCATTTTTATATAGCAATTATCTGTAGTGTGGTTTCTAGAAACAAAGACTGAGAAATGCTTTCTCAAACAGTCACTGATATTTATTTAGAGACAAAAATATCACAGTTTGGAGATCAGTACTATTTATTCGTCATGGGGAAAATGCTAGTTTCAGCTTTTAGTTTTTAGTCATTATATACATACGGGTCATTTAAATTTAAGCAAAAATGAAAATTTTGAAATGTTTAGGATTAGACACTTAAGACCCTACTGTACTTGGATTCAGTAGTTTCATAATTTTAAATATGCAAACAATGTGTGTGCACTAATGTTCAAATGTTTGGGTCAGTAAGATTTTTTTTTTTTTTAATCGTCGAATAATCCTAAAAATCCTCTGCAAATATTTTAAGCCACACAACTATTTTAAACATTGATAATGATGAGATGTTACTTGAGCACCAAATCTATATTAGAATGACCACGTGACACTGAAGACTGGAGTAATGGCTGCTTTGCCACCACAGGAATAAATGACTTTTTTAAAATACTTTAGAATACGGTTATTTTAAATAAATACATAAAAAGAGACTTATTTCAAAAACTAAAATATCTTACTGACCTCAAACTTTTGAACAGTGTGTATAATTTTTTTTGATATTGGTAAACATAGTGAATAAGCTGTAGTGTTTTTCATGAGCGAATTCAGTAGCTCATTCTAGAAGAGTGGGTCGTTCTCTGATTTCCACAGGCGGCTCTTCCCCCCAAACAGACAGGGAAGTTTATGGTTGGCCTTCATCACCACAGCAACTGTGCAGGAATCTGGTTTCCTAATGGCCTCGCACCAGGGCGGGTAATCGACTGGCTGCTTTCCACTAGAGGACAGTAAAGAACAATGAGCTTCAACATCAGCTGCATGCAGTGAGTGCTTGCAGTCATGTAAGTATGCGCTTCTGAAACTCACTATTCACAGCAGCCCACTCCAAAAGGCTCGAAACACACACACTGGAAACATTCGTCATTTATCCAGGCCTCCCCGATGTCAAATACACGGCCGTTGTGTTCACAGCTGGCTGTAGCGAAACGGTGATCATTAACACTTTAAGACAAGTCATGCATCATATTTAGCCCAACCTATACTATATTGTATTGTTTAGTTTAGTCCAGTCCAGTTTACCTTTTGAGTTGAAGTAGCATTCTCCACTGCTGGATACTCCGTGACTGAGCTGGAGGATGCTAACCACGCAAAATACAGCTAGTAAAACGTTCATCTCGTTTGTCTGCATGTCTAGAAGAAAAATGGAACTATACATTTATTTTCAGTCGTTTGAATGATTGGATTCAGCTGCTATGAGCTGCTAGTGATATTTTGTTTTTTAAAAATGCTTCAGTGATAGGATACTGTAAATTTGCTATTAGGAGTAATTTTAATACTTTTAAAAGTGTTATATTTTAAGCAAATGCGGTACAAAATGGGTAATTACAGGGCATTCATTAAAAAAAAATGCAAAAAGTTTTGCTTTGATCCTTATGCCATAGCCTATATAATGTTGTCACATTATTATTGTTGTTACATGGTGGATAAAAGTATCATTTATTCCATACAAAATGTTTACAAGACAACATTTAACAAAGTGAGATAATTTTTTAAAATTGATTCCTATTTATCATTTCTCGTCTTTTTCTTGTCCCCTTTTTAACCAGTTTCATGTTTAGTGTAAAATGTAGCATATAGCTGTGTATTGGGAATATATTACAAACAGATATTAGGGAAGCCAGATATGATTTAAAAGAAACCTAGTAACTTTAATTATAAAGTGGGTTTCATATTTAAACTTATTTAAAGTAGCCTCTTTTTATTTGTTTTCATGTGAAGTATTTGGTGAATATTGTTATGCTTTTTTTATTATTATTGTGAAGCACTTTGTACTGTATTATTTGTACATTGTCAGAAAAGAAAGTGCAAAAATGTACCTGTACAACAGCTTGTCACTGGGCCGTAACATCAAAGGGACATCTTTGTACACTCTTTACCCCTAAAGGGAGCATATTAGTACCTCAGAGTAGTCATAAGTACCCTTAAGGTAGTAATATGTACATTTATAATACTATTATGAACCCTTTATAGGGGTAAAGAAGGTACAAAGGTGTCCCTTTTAGGCTACTGTCCCGGTGACAAGCTGTTGCACCACTAAAAGTACAATTTTGCACATTTTTCCCTGAGAGTGTATTAAAGGTGCTATACAAATAAAGTTTATTATTATTATTATTTCACATATTATGTTCTTAATAATGTCTTCTGAAAATTGATTATACTTTTAGCATCACATTGATGCTTTTAGCATCATATAATATAAAAATAGAGCCCAATCAGTATCATACCTTTCAGGATTCTTCCCTTTTCCCTCCTTTCTTATTTCCGTCCTCTGTCTGGAAATGTGTTCATGTGTTCTCCCTGATGCTCTGTCACACAGCAGCTTTATATACCTGCATCTCTCTCCTCTCGTCTTCACCTCTCCCCCATTGTCATTTATGTTTATCCTCACTCTATTCTTTCTCTCTTTTCTTTTTTTCTGTGCACACAGAATGTTTTACTGCTGATAAGATGGGTGAACTTAAATTGCCTAAATTACTAGGTTTTCTATTCTATTCTATTATTATATGCATTTCTACAACCATAATTGATAAAAAATGAGTAAACTGGCTTCAGGAACTGCAAAAGATTGGATATTTTTCTATATATTTTTAACTATATTATAATATATTATATTATATGTACAACTGTAATTGCCAAAAAAATTTATTAATTGGCAATAAAATTAATAAATTTAGCAACATATGTTTTAGAACCACAGCTGCCAACATTGCATATTTGTACTGATGTAAGTCTTATTATATGTTTTTTTATAACCACAATTGCCAAAAAAATAAAAACGGCTTTAGCCATGCATATTTGTACTATGTAAGACTTGTTTCAAGATTGCAATGGTTGAATGTCTTTTAGATATGGCTTTTTCAGTGGTTACATAATTGTAACAAAGGTGTCTGTTTCTGGTTTATACTTACCTCATACATTGCCTTTTCAGAGGTCAGAGGTCACATTATAACTCTTAGATGCTGATGATATTTGACTTGATATTGGAGAGGTCGCTCACCGGATTGTGTTTAATCATCAGGGTTGACGTCACTGTCTGAGTGTGCATGTGTGTGTTAAACAGCATCTGTACACACGGTATTGGCTGCATGCACACAGATAACATGCTGCTGTGTGTTCCATACACATGCACACTCATGCAAACATGCCTGCAGAGCATTTGACATCATTGAATGCTCTTGTGTCTGACTGAATGTATTTTTTTTTGTCATTCATTTGTGAATATGGAAATCTTTCTGGATGTGTATTGTTGTGGCAGTGAGATGTGGAGAACCTCATTAGCTCAGGAGCTTCAGATAACCGAGTGTAAAGAGATGTTTGGGAAGACAAGATTGTGTTTGTTCAATTGTCTTTTAATGTCTGTCTTTACAGCACTGCTAATGCAAACACACCTGCAGCACAGTATTGTAGTACACACACACACATTTATACTAACCTCTCTTGCTACAAAAAGTCTTTCTGCAAATTATAAGCAAAACAGTTTTAGATAAGTGTGCAGAATGAAATGTATTTGTTCTTCAAACAGAAACTAAAAAGGGGTGATGAATGTTTTGGAACTTATAATAACTTGGAATAATTTAAAAGTACACTACCATCCAAAATATTAAGCCTTTCACACAAAATTACATCACTACATCAAGTTATTTTAAAAATCTGTTGCAAATGTTAAATCTGTTCTGTTGCACAGTATCAAAAAAACTGCTTTGGATACATATCTGGTGTACTAAACGTCTTGCCCAGACTTGAAAACCGAATTGAGACCTGAAAGAGGTGAGAGAAATACTACTAATGAACAAGTAGGCTTGTTTGCATAATTTAAGCCCTAAGGCATGAAATATAATTTAATGTTATTGATTATGTTCACAGCTAAATGGTGTTTTAGGCATGACGCGAGTGACTGCAGCCCCTGGTAGAGTATACTAAATGTTTTTAGGGATATTTGCTTTTATAATGTCACATTTAGTATTTTCTCACACCAGCAAAAAGGGGCTACATGAAAATGTATGTTAGCATGTCAAATATTAGCATAAGTGGAGCACTGTATTGACATTGTATTGTTCTGTGGGTTTTCATTTACATTTCATCCAGATTAGCCTTAGCTTTTTTCTGTTTTAATATATTTTAGATTTCTGAGATGGCACAGCTGAATTTTCAGCAGCCATTACTCCAGTTTTCAGTCTCACGTGGTTCTTCAGAAATCATTCTAATATGCTGATTTGCTGCTCAAGAAACATTTCTTACTATTTGTAAGAGGAATGCTGAAAATAGATGTTCTCCTTAATATTTTTGTGGAAACTATGATACTTATTTAGGATTACTTGATTAGTATAAACTTCAAAATAATAGCATTTATTTGAAATAGTATCAGAACTTGTTACTATTTAAAAGTTTTTACTGTTACTTTTGATCAATGTAAGGAGTCCATGCTGAATAAAAGTATGTATTATTTTAAACTTTCTGACCAATAACACACATATACACTATATTTGAACTGATTTTAAGTGTGTATACAGATAGATGAGCAAACTTTCTCTGATCTGAGGAACAAACAGAGCACACAAGATCCTTATCCCATCTACACTGTGATTGATATGCAAAGCAATGATCATGGCCCAAAAGCAGGTAATGTCAGCGTGTTTGTGAGCTGTATGTTTCCACTGTCTGAGACTTACAGTGTTCTGTCATAGATACGTTTGTTGAGATCACGCCACGAGACTGGCTACTCCATCACTGCGGCCTTTGTAGATACTTCCAATTTTGGAAGTCAGTTTGATCAAGGAGTTAAAATAAAAGACCAGTTTGAGATGGACATGCTGTTCCTGCAAGGTGAGATGATTTATTTATTTTTAGTTCACCTTCCATTTATTTATTAATTTTTTTTTTTTTTTTTCTGCTGGTCTGTGTGGTAGTGGTCTTGCTAG
Organism: Tor tambroides; assembly: GCA_021397915.2. Classification (NCBI taxonomy): domain Eukaryota; kingdom Metazoa; phylum Chordata; class Actinopteri; order Cypriniformes; family Cyprinidae; genus Tor; species Tor tambroides. The sequence goes on along the minus strand of JAFVLL020036328.1, from coordinate 37,256 downwards.
TCTTGAAAAACTACTGGAGGAACTATTACATTTAATCAAACGTAAGTTCACTTTGAGTTTTATGATGCTTTCATAAATAGTGTTGGCTAAAGCATGCACCACTGTTATGTTTCCATTCAAAGTTGCTAATTTAATATAGGCTATACGAAAAATCCATATTTTTTTTACATCCTATGTGTTCAAAAAGAACAAAATCACTGCTTTCTGACAGGACTGTAATATTATCAAAAATAAAAATGGAAGTTGCTGCACCCAGGGAAACCTCTGTAGCTCTTTTTCCCTATATAATAAATGACTTATGCCTCCGAGCATGCGGATGGCACATGCGATACCAAACACTGTCATGTAGATTATATGTGGATCTTGCTATTTCCATCCAATGAAATTAAATGATATGGATATTAAATGAAATATCCTCAATACGCATAAAAAATTGTGGATGGAAACATACCATAGTTAAAGACTTGAAGAACTATTAAAGTGGCTGCATGATTTGCATAATTTACTTGGTCCAATTAGTAAGTACCATTATCACAATTATATAGAAACACACTAGCATTGTGGCAGTGATTTCTGCACAAACAAGCAGAAAATATAAAAATGTCCACTATAGTAAACTGGCTTGTTTAAGTGTTAATTTTATGTTTAACTATGTTGAATTATGTCTGAAAAAGTAAAGATGCAAAAAACCTGTTTTTTTTTGTTGTTTTTTTTAGATTTAATTTGGGATGAGTCAGACTAGATGGGTGACCACACATCTTCAGACAGAAAACAAACATGTTCACTCCCTCGGCGCTCCACATGTGGACAAGGCTGGCAAAGTGCTTTTGGCTCTTGTGGAAGTGAATCTTCTGGTCTTAAGAGAGGAGGATCCTTCATCCTAAACTGAAATTCTGAAAGGCTTACTGAAAGATATCCATCACATTACTGATATGTCTAAACTAAGCACAGGAGCAAAAAACATTTAGTGCCGTGGCTTTGAAAGTCAGAAAACATGCTTTATTTGTTTGAAGAAACCTAATTTAAAATCCTGCCAACATCAGACCACATCCATTACTCTGGTTTCCATGGCTGAGCATTAGTGAATAACAGGCTGCTTTAAAGGATGTAATTCCACACGTTCTGTAACGTAGTGAAGACCGTAGATGATGTGTGCTAGAAATTCTGTGCATGATCTTATATGTATTTCAGAAAATCTGAACGAAGAAGAATACAGGAAATTAATCACCATGTCAGGAAAAATGAAAAAAAAAAAAAAGACTGTACAAAAGTACACACTATATATATGCAACCTGCACTCATGCTGGAGTCAGACATGTGAGTTTTCTTTTTTATGAGCCTAGTATTTAATGCAAAACTCACTTTATTTGTAATGTATACTGTACTTTGTTTCTGTATTTGATACTGTGATCAAGAGATTAAAAAAGGCCAACTTTATTAGTTATTGTATATGCTGATGATAACAAGAAAGGGACCCGTTACATTTTGTAACTCACGGAAATCTTAGTCAATGAGATATGGACCGTCATTGTTAAATGCTTAACGTTACTTGCTCTGTGGATCTGGGGGACAACAAACAACTTTCTTTACAACATGGCAGGTGAGCAAAATATAATTTCAAATTTGAGTGCTCATTGAGCTGAGTGACATTTGCAGTACTGGCATCACTAAATGGCCACTGACTTACAGTACTAGTACATTTAAGGTTTAGAGTGGACGTTTCATCTCTTGGAGATTTGTATTGCCTACAAATTTCTAATGTTGTACTTAATCAAAAAAGAATTTTACCATCATCCCCAGCGGAGAAGGTTTCCTTAATCGGCAAAGAGGAAAAGAGGCGATATGTTGATCCTGGGATCGCCAACAACTCACGTTTTTTACCATTGCTGAGGAAAGAGAGACACACTGACCTCACTGTCTCGCTCCATTTCAGTGAGGATGATCCATTCAAGGTAGAACAACTACATATTGTTTTTCTTATTAATATGCATAGTGCATAATTACTGATAATATCCCCTCTTTCCACGCGTACATACTCTAATATACTGTTTTAATTTACAGTCACTCATAAAAACCCAATATACATGCAAAGAACTGCACATCGACTTCCCTGAAATCCCTGAAATGTCAGAAGAGGAGAAATCCGCTCCAAATGACTTTTTAAAGGCCAAAATAAACCGACGGTAATTCATATTCCTCTTTTCAACGTCGTGAATTGTGGAGGTAATTTCCAAGTACTGATTAGTGATTGTTTCATTTTTCATAATAATAATAATAGTAATAATTATTATTGTTGTTGGTGGTGGTGGTGTTGGTGTTATGTAATGTATAAATTAACATGGTCAAGATTAAGAATTTTATAACCATATGCAGAAAAGCCGAACATTAAAGCTCACAAATGTTCTAAAATGTCTGTTTTAATAGCTGAAATTGAAAGTTGGAAGCATAAATATAAGACCTTCCAACAGCCATACTCCAGAGACCTGATTGAGGAGCTACTGGATAAAGCTGGAATGAACATCAAAAATAACAAAGAAAACCTCCTGGCAGAGATTAAGAAAATCATTCAAGGGAAAACATCACATTATAATTCTGATTGTTGATTCTCAGGTATAGTTTGTCACAACACAATGAAAATTCACTGGCTTTTCTAGTTCTTGCCCAGTAGATGGCAGCAAAGAACAGGCGGTTAGAATGAGAAAGTTTGTTCGTTTGAGCTGTCTGAAAGACGCAAAAATCAACAAAATCAAAACATTTTGTGGAAAATAGTTTATATGGAATTATATTTTTTGTTATTTTGGTCATGGGTGTTAATAGGCCTATTAACGCAAGTTATTAGCCTCTAATGTCTGAAATAAATCGGTGGCGGACTTCTCTTATTAAAGTTATATTAAAAGACTTTCTCCAACACCCTTTGGCATGAACCATGATGCAGCAATTTGACCTTCAGCCAAAGCACACGCACACCAAAAATATTCACTTACCAAGTTGTAACTCTTTAGATTTTTCTCCATGTGTTTTGATTTCATAGTGCATCAGAATCAAACTAAAGAGAATATTTAGAAATATTTTTGCTGTTGTTTTCCATTATGATCCATTATATAAATCATTTATAATGTTATTCTTTACACAGACAAGGAATATGATTTTGGATAGGTAATAAGTAATAAGTGCAGAAGTAGAATTCTTAAGAAACAGATCTTTTTATCTTTTAGTAATACCATAGTACAATATGTTGTAATAAAAAGTATAAAGACTATCATGGCATCCATTGAGCACCCCCCCACAAAAAATCCATATCCCAAAGCAATTATGAAGATACTAACTTACAAAATTGATACTGAAGCAACTATCATGTTTCATCAAAATGTTTACATGCTTTCATTTTACACGTAAATCCAATGTTTTTAAGACCCACAATAAAACTGACCCAAAAAAAGTAGTCTTCAGTTTTCTGTGGAGATTCTCCATACATTAACATACTCATTTAGCAGATGCTTTTAACCGAAACAGTTTAAAGTTTACCAACAATATAACAACCAATTTATAATAGGGAATCAGTAACTTTATAAAACAATTTTAAGGTTACATCAGAAGGGCTACTGGAGAGATGCAGATGGTTCAGTATAAATCCATCATTTTAAAGCTGTCTAACCAGTGTAAAAGACACAAGACTTTCCCTTGAGAAAAGACTTTTTCAATTAGGTTATCTATTTAATCCTAGAAATCTTTTTAATTTAGAATTCCTGTTATAGAATGCTGTCTTGAATTCAGACTGCTGTTATTCTTTCACAATTTAACTTGAACTGCAATTTGAATTTGAGGGCAAAGATCCCTGTAATAAAGAAAGAAAAGACAGATTTTAAGACAAATTCAAACTCTAAGAACAAGATTAATTTACTTATCTTAGTGATTAGTATTCATATCATGAATGCATTCATATCTGTAGAAAGAAGGAAGAAATTCTTCAAAAACTCACTTTAGGGTAGATTCGTTCTTGAGGACTTCTGCAGTGACATTCACAAAGGCACAGACTGGACTTTGGTTCTGGAGCTTCTGATTAAAACCATTAATTTCTTCACTCCATTTTGTCTTTTCACCGCCAAAATTACCTCAAAAGATCAAGAGAGGTTATCTATAAGCATCTCTTTTCTTTGTTGGTCTATGTTTGCCTCCTTTTAATGGGTATTTTTTTGCAACCTAAGCCCAAAGTATAGTTCAGTTTAAAATGTACTGATGCTCTTGCTAAACATATAAACATACCCTCAGTGTCACTCTTCTCCTTCTCCACGGCTGCAACGTCATTACTCAACACCGCCTTTGAAACACAATACAGAGGCAGATTTTAAGGAATGAGAACAGAGCTAAACTGCAGCACTTGTTACATAGAACACCCACTCTAGTCTTAGCATGATACGTTTCTTGAGCATTAGCTAAAGCAGATACCAAAACAAAACAACCAAATAAATGAATAGCCTACATATATACAAGACTGTTTGCGATCTATGACTTAGCTAGGCCTGTTCTTTGAATTGGCTGACAGTAATGTTGGTTAACTCGTTGGGTTGGTTAATGTTGGTTAATGTTGGGTAACTCGTGTGGTTACTGCCAGTTCAGCGGTTCTTGTCAAACCTGCTTTAAATTTGAGTTCCATTGCTTTGCACAGCCCATATCATACAATACGAAAATACTTCACAACACTCTATCATACTGTCATATGTCATGTACAATTTTGCTAATTTTTTCACTCACCACTGAATCCTTGCATGCTTTAACTTCTTTGTCCTTTTCCTCCTTAGCAGAGTTCAACTTCCCGACTTCATCCTGAATTTCCTTGACCTCCTTGTCTACATTGTCAAATTCCTTCTGTGTGTGTTCAACTGTTAAACCGTAATTATTTATATCCAGATCTTTTTCTCTCACCTCTGCCTCTGAGAACTCTACTTCATTTGTTAGTTTGCTCACCAATTCCTTTTTAAAGTGTATATATCCCACCAAGCCCATGATCAAAAATATTATTAAACACAGGATCAGGGACGAGCATGACTTCCTCTCCATTGTATGTATATGTCCAAAAGAATTTTTAAAATCAGCTGTCCTATATAATTTCCTATCAATGATTTTCTTATGTCAGTAAGGTTTTTATATTAGGCTACCTTTTTTCAGCCAAAAGAAGTACATGCGTGTATATGATGAAAATAAATGTTTGGTTCCTAAAGGAAAATACAAATAGAAAAACGAGGTGAAAACAGTTAATGTGCATTCATAATGTCACATTTAAAAAAAAAATAATAATAATTTACAACCATAATGACATATTTTAAAAATATAGGCCTAAAATGATTTGATTATTATTAGGCCTATAAATGGTCTTAGTCACAGGCTCTTTCCATACATTAAAAAAAAAAAAACTGCCTAAGTGTCTTTGCTGGCCTTAAATGGTTTAGACAACCCTAGCTAGTCTCCCAGCCTCGTCAAACTGTTCTTACCTCTCTAAAGTCACAATGGTGAAATGCAAAACATCCCGCCGTCTCGATTATTAACTTGTAGTTAAATATTTTGTCTTACAATTAACTCGTCTGATAATTATTTGACGAACAGTGGCGTGCACTTGTCTTTAATCGCTAAAAGTTAAGTGCCCTTTCGGTTGTATTGAAGTGCCCCGCGGATCCGAACAAGATTTCACCTCAGGGAGAGTCCCAGACCCCGCGATTTCGCCTTTGCCTAAGTGAGGTCTGTGCACGCCATTGTTCACAAATATATATAAATACCAAAGGCTTGTTACAAATTTTAGGACTACACATACGAAGGCATGAATGTGCCATTCAGATGAGTACAATAGGCCTAATTAAACTCACCTCTGCCAGGAATATCACAGAATAAGCATAAAACAACAAAAAGACCAAGAGTAAAACAACAATTCTCCCTCTGTACGCCCTTATTTCTCTTACATCCAACTAGTACTGTAGGCTAATCGTTACTTTTCCTTCTCAGTCATTCACAGATGACCAGTCTGACCAGTTAAGCAAGAAGTTTCATTTCGTTTTTTTTTTATCTCCTCACTAGTATAAGTAAAAATTTAAATAAAAATCATGTCATGTGATTATCACCGCCACGAAGACATTTGACCATAATATAACAGTCTGCTTTTTTTCTTTCACTTTTTTATTGCTGTGCAGGATTACCTTAATTTTTATGTTGTTCAAATCTGATTGGATTTTGCTCGTTAGAACAGTCTATTCTCAGCCTTATCATAGGTTACTCTTGAAGTCTTTTGAATCTGTAGCCTGTAAACTGGCTGTGAAAACCCGAACCTTCTTCAAACTGTAATGAGACGGATATTTACATAGTAAAAACAAGTGGCAGTGTATGTGTACACAAGTGGGAATGAACAACCAACAACGCGGGCTGCTATAACATTATGCCTCCTACTATTCTGATCTTCCGCAGTTCCTTCAACAGCTGCTGGCAAGCTCAAGGAACATGCTTGCAAGACTTTCAAGGAAACTGCAGCTCAGGTCTGCCCTCTTCTAAGTCACAGACCGCAGCTCACTCCATTCACGTAGAGACAGTCAATCCAATCCACATGTCTGTGGAGGTTTAAGTGATGTGTGGCCAAGTATTGTGACCCAGACACGGAATTTGTGCTCTGCATTTAACCCATCCAAGTGCGCGCACACACAGCAGTGAACACACCCGGAGCAGTGGGCACTGGGCAGCCAATGCTGCGGCGCCCGGGGAGCAGTTGGAGGTTCGGTGCCTTGCTCAAGGGTCTCACCTCAGTCGTGGTATTGAGGTTGGAGAGAGCGCTGGACATTCACTCCGCCCACCTACAATCGCCGCCGGACCTGAGACTCGAACCCGCGACCTTCAGGTTACAAGTCCGACTCTCTATCCATTAGGCGCCTAAAACCTGATAGTAGTGCATTGAGGAAACCAATAAAGCAAATAATCAGAGATAATAAATTCCTCTATTTGTTTATTAATATTATTTTCACTTCTTCTAATTTATATTTTCCTAATTAAATAATTGCATTCCACATTCCAAAATGTCATTCTGAAAACAGACAAAGCAATTCAACTACACAATTTTTTTGTTGCTGATAGCTTTCTAAATCCTTCCATAATAATAGCTAGAATAGCAATGTTGATCGACTCCTACACCTACACCACAAATATGACTCGCGTGAGTTGTGGCTCATTTGTTCGTTCTATAAAAGGCTGATGGGTGGAGTATCCGGAAAGATTGTTTGAAAGAAATTTATTTTATTTTTGCAATTCTTTTCTGTGACTCTAGAGGCGCAGAAATGACATGCGCTTCAGTTAGCTCGGTCATGAAACTGTAAATTTGTATCCATAGAGATATAGAATAGACTAGTAGCCTATCAACCCTAAATTCCTACCACAACGACATGTTTGCATTGCTGAGTGCCATTGTGACATGCTGTCCCACAGTAACGCATCACATTCTTTATCCCCACGGCTTGTGGCCTTAACTCGTTCTTCTGACTCACACTGCCAGGTATGTACTGTGTATGTACTGTGTGTGCACCTTGTTTTGCTGTTTACTGACTTCATAACCTGCAATCAAAACACCTTTACTAAGGGTGTGTATTAAAGTCTGGATTTTATGCTGCATTCCAGCAGATAGGTGTGATCAGTATGAGAACGAACTTTCCTGTGACGTTCTACAACTTCTATAGGCTGTCTATATGCAATGATGTGATATCTAATTGTTTAATATCCAAAGAGGCATTAATCATACAAAACCTGTGCTAATTTGGGAAAAAAGTTCATAAAAAGATTAAATCCAACATTTAGTAAAAATAAAGCAATGCAAGAAATTCATATGCAATTTCTATCTCTTTTTTTTTTTTTTTTTTTTCAGCAATGTAAGGAAATAGAAAATCCTTTCTGCACCAAAATGACTAACAATATGAGAATTTATAAGGCAGTATATAATGAGCGTTTTGGGTAAACTACTCATTAAATGGCAGTAAAAAAAAAAAAGAAAAAAAAAGCTGTTTCTAATTTTGGATGAATGATGACAGTGGCTTTACCCCTGCAGCTGAACAATAACTTTAAAGTTCAACTGTCTGGAAATATCATGGTAACTGAAAAGGTACATCAGAATATTTTACACTAACTGTTACTGAGTAGATGGCAGACACATTAAGTGAGTTTTATCTGTTAATGTTATAGCATATCTGTATTAAACCAAACTGTGCAACACAGAAATAAAATAATGGTTATCATGATCCACAGATTACAAATACCAATGTCAAAACTCTTATTGTCTGGTTGCAACCTAACCTAAAAGTTACCAGCACAATATTGCACCACTAGAGGGCACATGAATCCCACCCAGCTTGAAGGCCATGCCCATTGTGCGTGCAAAATTATTATCAGTTTGCTCAACACATCCTCGTTTTGCTGCCCTGTGGTTTCCCAAAGAAACCATATTAAGATTTTCTCCATTTTTCCACAATAAAACGGGGTAAAAAAAAAAATCAATAAAAATAAAAGGTTAAGCTCTAACAAAAGTACAAGATTCTGCAATTCCTAGTGTGCTATATTCTATATATAGAAGCTGCAATCAAAGTCTAGTTAAAAGACATACATGTTTCTGCAGTTTTTCGACTTTATTAACACAAGAATGATATTTCAATACAATTTCTGGTGCAAGTTAAAAGCAATTTTTGAGGTGAGAACGTTGAACCAAAACATTTAAAATAGTGTATAATCAGTTACCGTTTCTTCAAGTTCCAATAGTTGTCAGTTAACTATTATTCTTTAATTTAAAGGCTGTGCTTTGTTTACATTCAGAGGAAAGTACATGCATACATCTTGGTACTCTCCAAAATGGTGCTAAGATGACACGGAGGAGAAGATTTGTTGAATAAAGTTGTTATTTTGGTTTTCTTTGTGCACAAAAAGTATTCTCGTAGCTTCATAAAATTACGGTTGAACCACAGATGTCACATGGACTATTTTAACAATGTCCTTACTACGTTTCTGGGCCTTAATCGTGGTAGTACCCTTGCTGTCTATGGAGGGTCCAAAGCTCTTGGATTTCATCAAAAATATCTTAATTTGTGTTCCAAAGATGAACAGAGGTCTTATGGGTTTGGAACGACATGAGGGTGAGTAATTAAAAACAGAATTTTCATTTTTGGCTGAACTATCCCTTTGAATTATTTAGCCAACAGTGCTTATCTATATTGACAGTTTTTTCAGTCTAGGTTAATAGGAAGATATGTATTTCTTTGACGCACAAGCAGACCATGAATTGCGTGAACAGACTTTTTTTATTCAGTGTATTTTCCCAGTATCCAACATTTTTATTCAGAGATGAATGAGCAAGCACTCTGTTTTGGAATCTGCATGTATCACTAAAGATCACCCTGATCTCTTAATGGATTTTGTTTGTTCATGCTTCTATTTGGGTTTCCTACAAAAAAGTGTTTCCTACAGCTGATATGATTCATTTCTGTGGTGAGTGTATCTTAAGAATGTTTTTGATCCAGCGCTCACTAGGTAAACCACATACCATCTTCAAAGTAACTCAACACAGTTTGTTGTGTGGTGTAATTATTGTAACTTGTTGAAAAACTGAATAGTAATGATAATTATGCTGATAAAGTGATATCTGATTATATTATGCGCACATCTATAAGACGTAGCCTACTATACATCAGACGATCACCAACAAAAACATGAAAAAAGTAGTGCTGGGGAACGATTAATCACGATTAATCGCATCCAAAATAAAAGCTTTTGTGTACATAATATATGTGTGTGTACTGTGTATATTTATTACATATATATAAATACACACATGCATGCATATATTTAAGAAAAACATGTTATGTTTATATATTAAATATATTTATATATAATGTAAATTATATGAATATAAATATATACATGTATGTACATGTAAATATTTTCTAAATATATACTGTATGTGTGTGTGTCTTTATATATACAAACTAAATATACACAGTACACACACATATATTATATAAACAAAAACTTTTATTTTGGATGCGATTAATCATGATTAATCATTGCCCAGCACTAAGAAAAGTTACCATATAGTCAAACAACTAGGTTTCAAAGAAGTCTTTTATGGTCACCAAGGCTGAATTTATTTGATCAAAAATAGTAAAAACAAATTGTGAAATATTATTACAGTTTAAAAGAACTGTTTCTAAAATATTTTTAAAATGTAATTTATCAATTTATTCAGCATCGTTACTTCAGTCTTCAGTGTCACGTGATCCTTCAGAAATCATTCTAATATGCTGCTTGATTATAATAATATCGTTGATTATAATATATTCAGGATTGAATTAGAAATCTTTTGTAACATTATAAATGTCTTTTCTGCCACTTTTGATAAATTTATGATGTTTGATAAAGGTATTAATGTATTTTTTCTTATTTACTCAAACTTTTGAATAAGGCTAGTGTATCCGAAAATTCTGCTTTGCCATAATAGGAATAAATTATATTTTAAAATATATTCAAATAATTTATTGGTACCCTTCAGATTTTTTTTTTAAGTTCCCACATCCAAAGAAATCTTAAATCGAAATAATAATAATAATAATAACCCATTGTTAGTGCTAAGGCAATGATTGTTATGAATTAAAAACAGCAACTTGACATATATATATATATATATTTAATAGTATATTAAAATACCACATTTAGCTTGCCATATTATTTAGTTATTGTATTTTTAGATATTTATTTGAAGAAATTATTTTATAATACTATTGTTTACAATTTATGTATTTCATTTTATTTATTTATTTTGTTTATTTATGCGATATTTATTCATTTGAATTCAATCAAAAATTTATGCCCTCTCCAAAGGAAGGAAGGAAGGAATATTGACCCTCCGATGCAACTAGAGCCGTAGGCCCAGTGTTGCCAACTTAGCAATTTTGTTGCTAGATTTAGCAACTTTTCAGACTACCCTAGCAACTTTTTTCTCCAAAAAGCACCTAGCAACAAATTTAGCTATTTTTAAAATGTATTTGGCAACTTTTGAAAACTGACTCAATAAAAAAGGCATGCATTTTTCCTCTTAACCAAACAGTTACTAAGCAGTGCCTAGCAGTACACACATCAAATGTGAATCAAGCTGCTAGTTGCACTTGTTAAAAAATAATTGTTCATTTATGAAACACATTAGTTGTTAGTTTGTTCCTGTAATTGCTAATCAGTTAGGTACACTGTTGACCTTATATCAAAATCTCTTTCTCTGTCTGTCTGTCTGTCTGTCTGTCTGTCTATCTATCTATCTATCTATCTATCTATCGAAATGCATTGTGTCATTTAAAATATGCTGGTGAAAATTCACTGTGCCCTATTTTATGGACTTTCCTTAGAGTGTAGCATTTAACTTACTACCAATTCACTGCTTAAAACTGTAATTGTTAATCATGTGTAGTTTTACTAGTTATTTGGAGAACACATAAAATGTAATTGATCAAAAATGTGTAACTTTTCAATAATCCAATGTTTTATTTAAAAATAAAAATAATAAAAATGTGTTCATTTTACAAATAATATATATTAAATGTTTATTTTTTACAAACAAATCTAAATGAACATATTTCAAATAATATTCTTTGCTGAGATTTGAGTAATTTCAATCTGTATTCTACGCAATGATGGAGTTTTGCATCACAGAGTCATTTAGTAGCAAATCGACCTGCCTTTAGCAACTTTTCCTGAAAATTAGTTGGCAACACTGCGTAGGCCTACTTCCCTCCCACCAAACCATCCTCACTGCAGTCTGTGATCATGGCAATGGCCGCTCCAGATATCCTGCCAGCCGCCTCCCATCTTCAGGTTACGGCTACATTCATCGTGCGGGAACTGCAGTAAATGGAGTAGATGCGCGGTTCAGTTAGTGCTGCCACACAGGTGTAGCACAAGGAGAACAGCAGATCCTTTTCTGCGTCAAACAGGCAGTGAGTAGGCCTACAGACCAGGGACAGATTGACGCCGCGGTGCCCTCCCTGGGCACAGACCGGTTAAAGGCCCTCTCGGTTGAAATTGCGTTCCTTTTTTATTTGAAATAGCCTATTCCCAAACGAGTTAACCATATCACGAAATATCTCGATTTTCAAATATAAGTAAATGCATTTGGCACCTTTATAGATCATGCTGATATTACGGGCGATAGGAAAGTAGTCCCAAAATAATATTATTATAATTAAACGTAATAAAAAGTCAGTCAAAGTCTGCTTTATGTCAATTCTGCCACATGTACAGTACATACATACAGAGAATTGAAATTGCGTTACTCTCAGACCCTTGGTGCATACAGATAACACTAAACACTAACAGTAGAACGTAAAAATACAGATAAATACAAATCAAATATATATATATAAAAATACAACTACTACAAATATACAAATAACGACAAGTAAAAAATAGATGAAGTAGCATAAGGCACATGGTAGATAGAGTGCAAACCAGTGAAATAAACAGAGGGGGGGTAGAGTCGGGAGAGAGTTGAGCTTCCTGACAGCCTGATGTATGAAGCTGTGAATCTATTAACTACTGCTAAGTCGGCAACACTGGGCCTACGGCTCTAGTTGATCTAGTTAACTGATCTATGAATCTATTAACTACGAATAAGACCCGTCTTTTTACTTATAAGTATCATATATGGGTGTCATGTCATAAAATATTTTTTTATACGACTGACTTTGTATTTAACGTGAATTTAGTAAAACATTGTAAGATATAACACTTTCATTGTACAGAAAGAGAGCATAGAATATTAACAAAGAACATTATCATTGACTTCAGTCTAGCCAGAGTTCAAGCACTTTCAAAAACTCCCATGATAAACACTGAAGCTGTTTACATTGTGAAATGAATCTCTTACTTACATCTTAGGCTACACGTATCTGCACTTCTGTTGTTTCTGATGAGAGAATTAGCCTGAGAGCAGCGAGCGCATGCACCGAACAAACACCGGCATTTCAGCGATGACTCATCTGAACGAATCTGATTGGCCATTGCTTTCATAAGCTCAACAGAATCGTGTATGATTGGTTATAATGCGCAGCGCTGTAAAAAGCGTCCGAATGCAGCTTTGAATTTAGCAGCTGGTGATTAGACTGAACGCACTGAACGATCTAATCACACCGGTATCATTATTCAGCTATTTTTTTGTCTTGTGGAAGCTGCATTCAAAATCCACTTGGCTCAGAAATCTGAGGGGGCATGGTTGAAATCCATTGAAGCATTGAAGCGTTCCAGGAAGAGCGGTATTTCGGCTGGGCCCCACTCTGGTCTAGTGTTTGAGAATAGACATGCTGTATGAAGACAGTTTGTTTCTAGTATTAACCACTGATTAAATACCACACAAGTCTAATCTCTGTTTTCCTTGTTTTTGCAGTGGGAAACTGCCCTGTCCCATTTCTGTATTGAGGAATACGCCACCAAGACTTTGGTCCATGAGTGCCATGAGAAGAAGGGAGAAGAACAGTGGAACTGCTTTGAAAAACAGGGTCCTAACCCTTCCTACCAACCCCTGTCTGGTTAAACTGCCCCCATGATACCACCTGACACTATTTTCACCTGGGACCCCAACACCTCTTAATGATGTGATTTCTAAATGCCATATGACAACCAGAGCATTTTTATTTGATTTAGTGGCACAAAACGTATGTATTTTAACACCTGAGCATTCTCTGTTGAGAGTGAGATAAATGTATGTTCTCAAATATGATCCAGCATGTCATAAACTCAATTCATTTTGATATACTGTATTTTTCAGTCATTTTGCATCTCAAGTAAATGAGAGAATTTTTGTTACAAACCCTTTTATGTCTAGCAACATCAAAACACCGAGCATATACTGGAAAGCAATCGCACTCAAGCAATCTTGAATCTGGTAAAGTGTCTGTTTATTACAATAAAGTAAACAGGGCAAAAGATTAACCCAAAATAATTATTTACATAAATGTACAACTTATATACAATTTTGAACCAAGCAAAAAGAATTAGGTTGACAGAAGAATGGAGAAAAGAGAAAAGTACTAGATCGTGTCAAATCAAAGAAAGAAACAAAAACACAACCAATCTCACTAAAAAAAAGAAACCTTCTAATCTAATTCAACCATCAATGTTCACAAGAAAACCCCAAATTTAAAAAATAGAAAAGAAAAATATTCAGCGTCAAAGATGCCCTAAATAAAATACTCTTTAGGCCACTACAAACTAAAAAGATACAGAAGGTGGCACGGGTCTCTAAACTAGTGTTCTGTACACAACTGAAAACTCAGTGTACATGTTGTATATCACAACATGTATGTGTTTCATGACAGATTTTACCACTAGGTAACAAAAACAGTAAAAGGTACAAAGAGAAAGAAGATCGAATGAGCCTTGAGACTTTCTTCGCCATAAACAGAGTCAAAAATGCAGTGAGCTCTAGCGTACATGGGAACTCCTGCTTCCACCACAGGTGCACTTTTATAATCACATGGCACACCCTTATTAGCGAGACCATGCGGTGTCGTCTCGATGATTGACAGATGAACAAACCAATCAGGTACGCGCGTCGCCCTGCTGAAAGCAAAAGTAAAAAGAGAAAAAGAAGGGGAGGGAGGAAAAACACTGTTCCCAACAGCAACTCATTATTAGCTTTAATATTGGACGTAACAATTTATGATAGCTAACACTGCTTCTATATACAGTAGCAGGTATAAATTGTTAAACTATAGCAAATTTAGTCCACCATGACAAATATAGCCAAATATCTGAAACTTTACAGAAAATGAATAAAACAACTAAATAAATGGTTTATTTTGCTATTTCTTTCATACCAATAGCTAATTTGTTCACGATTTCATTAATGGGAAAAAAACTAATTTCACAAACTGGTAAGCAGCTGATAAGTCTGTCCTGGAGGGAGTTTTGATCCCGTACACTTCAAAGAATTTCTCACTACTCCATGCTGAAATTGGTATTTGTCTTGCTTTGTTTAGCTGCCAGCAGTGGGATACATCAAGATATTTGATGTTTTTCTAATTGCAGTTCCTCAAGCATGATGCATCACATTATTATCAGCAGAACTGACTGGTTTGCAAGAAGCTATGGGAGTATTTCTCTCAATCACTTGAGCAAGCCATTTTAATTAGATAAAAAATGTGTTAATAAGCTCAAAGTTTTAGAATAGGGTTGAAGAACATTCCTGTTTTGACTATCCACTGTTTTGACATTTGAATTAGTTTCATGCGGGAGTTTATATAAAATAAAGGCAGATAACATTAGGCCCTTATCTCCTTTCTTCAAGCTCTGCTTGACCAACCAGCTTTGACCTGCCTCTCATTCCCCTTCCAACCCTTTAAATCCAGACATAGCCTTGCAGTATTTTAAAGCTCCTGTCAAGACCGAAGAAAAGAGTGCAAATTTGCAAACAGGAAAAAAGGACTTTTTCTTTAACTTCAAAAAAAAAAAAAGAAAACAGTCATGGTTTGGAAAAGCACACTTGTAACTACTTTGATCCTTCATCTAATTTCATTGGCAGGTATGTGCTTTGTTTTACAAAACTTTATTGTCTTCTAATTTTGGAGCATCTTCTAATAGAATAAATGTAAACATTAATAGATATATTTCTCTAACAATGTCTATTGTTGTACCTGCACATTGCATTCACATATGTTGATGCTGGCCCCTTTCTCCTCCCAATGCTTTCCTGTTGTCTCTCTACTGTCCCGTCCTAATAAAAGGCATAAAAAAGATATGCTGATGATCTAAAACTTCCTGTAGTAATACATTTAAAAAGGACCTTTCCAAAAAAACAAAAAAAGTGACTTTTTAATAGCATATATTTATATCTTGTCTTTATTCCATTAAGGGGGACAGATCACTGACCCTAATGTACTGATGGAATCATCCTTCCCTCCAGCCAGACCTTCGGTTAACAATCTCAATGCAGTCTGTCTTTATGGAAATGGTCGTCCCAGATATCCTGCCTTCTGTTTCCCTTCATCCAGTTACGCTTACGCTCATCGTGCTGGAAATGCAGTAAACAGATTAGAGTCGTGGTTGGGTCAGTGCTGCTTTGGAGGTTTGGCCCTTGGAAATGGACAGATCCTTTGCTGTGCGAAACAGGCAGTGAGTACAATGAGAAATGTGAGCCAAACAGAAGTCATTTAACTACAGCACTGATAACCAGGAATATAATGATGACTTTTTTCTTTTCGTTTGCAGTGGGAAACTGCCTTGTCCTACTTCTGTATTGAGGAATATTCCACTATGACTTTGGTCCATGAGTGCTGCGAAAATAACTAAAAATATAATAAAATACCTAACTGCATAATACTATTATTGTTAGAAATTGCAACAATATAAAAATAGAAATATAATACATTTATAAATTTTTAAATTTTAATTAAAACAATAAGTAAACAATAAATAAACAATAATATCCTAGCCAGAGGAGAACTGGCCCCCCGACTGAACCTGGTTTCTCCCAAGGTTTTTTCTCCATTCTGTCAAAGAGGGAGTTTTTGTTCCTTGCCGCTGTCGCCTCTGGCTTGCTCAGTTGGGGACACTTAATTTCTAGCGATTATCGTCTATTTGATTTCAAAGATACTATTTAAACTAAACTGAGCTAGACAATGATATCTCTGAATTCAGTAATGAAATGCCCTTAACTGAAAATTGAGTGTTTACTCTTATTATTATACATTACCGACACTCTATCCTCCAATTTGATACTGTTAAGTGCTTTGACACAATCTGTATTGTTAAAAGCGCTATATAAATAAAGGTGACTTGACTTGACTTAATTGCGTTTAGAGTTTTGAAAATGTGACTACAGATTGAACAAAAGGATGTTAGCAATTGAAAAAAACTGTAATTTTAGTGTCTTTTATCATAGCTGCTGTCACTGTACGAAATCAGAAAAAGAGGCCATGCATTTCAGGTCCCTCATAATTTATCGTTTTAATTTATCTCACAAGGTTTATGAATGAACAAATATGCTCACTGAACACAGAGAACAGTGATTTAACCCTAAAACAGGCAAGAGTGGAAAATGATCAGCAAAAAATCATTTCATGTCACTTTTTATATCATCTGGACTTAAATAAAACATATTCAAAGGAATTTTTGAAATATTTTATATATTTAGGATTTTATGAATTGTACCTCCCAGTATACGTTGCCCTATTAGGGTTTAAAAACAACCAAAGTCATAAATAATTCTGTGATTTATTTGATGCAAACAAATATGTAATATTCAAAATATGCTGAATGTGTGACATGTCTAAGTGTCCTAAAATGGAGGCACAGTTATTTCTTGTATTTTTATATTTCTGAACTGTCTCGTTTTCATTCTCAGGCGTGGGGAATTCCACCCCTTGAGCTCCACTGTTTAGCTCCATCCCTAAACAATCATATAATGTAATTTATGTAACAACATATAATTTTTATGTAATCCTGAATCATGATCAAGGCTCAGAAACGTAGGAAGGAGATAGTTTTAAAAAAAATCCATGTGACATCAGTGGTTCAACCGTAATTTTACGAAGCTATGAAAATACTTTTGCGCAAAGAAAAAAAAAACTTTATTCAACAATTCATCTCCTCTGCGTCACCCTATAGCGCCATTTTGGAGAGTATCACGTACGTAAACAACGTATGCAATGTATGTACGCAGATATGTTGTTTACATTCAGATCAAAGCATAAAGTAAACAGGTAAGAGGTAACAGGTAACAGGTAACAGTGCTGCTGACACAAAACAGCATACATTGTTTATGTATGTGATAGACTACTCTCTAAAATGTCACAGAGGAGATGAATTGTTGAATAAAGTCGTTGTTTATGTTTTATTTGCACACAAAAAGTATTCTCGTAGCTTCATAAAATAACATTTGAACCACTGATGTCATGTGGATTATTTTATGATCTTCTTGCTACGTTTCTGAGCCTTGATCGTGTTAGGATCCTTGCTGTCTATGGGAGGGTCAGAGAGCTCTCAGAATGCATCAAAAATATATTAATTTGTGCTCCGAAGATGAACGAAGGTCTTACGGGTTTGGAACAACATGAGGGTGAGTAATTAATGACATAATTTTCATTTTTGGGTGAACTATCCCTTTAATGCAGCGCTGCGCAGACCGATCATTGTATGACATCCACATACCGCGAGAGCGATAAGAGAGCAGACCGCTTCTTATGCTTTCGAATCGCTCTCGCGATACTTTGATGAGTCTGACATACTTCGATCGGTGTGCACAGCGCCGCTTCAAGTCGAGCACACCTGTTAGCTTTAGGTCAAACTGACAAAACGAGCATAGAAAATTTGAACCAAGTCATGTGACCGCCATACTCCGAACAACCTCAACTATGATAATGAAAAGAGTATTGGATGAAAAATTCTTCCTCGCGCCTCCTACAAGAGACTAATGAAGGAATACGTATCCTGTGGTGCACGTTGCCTCTTTAAGGGTTAAATGCCCATTTGGACTAGTCTGTATCAGTCGAGCGCCCCCTGTAGTGTAGAAAGCCAGTTTGTCCAAGTTCAACGGCCACCGCGCCCACCAAGAGGACAGTGGGGCGCAACAACGTCACTTCCGCTTGTTTGGGAGGCTAGAGGAACGAGGACGCTTCCGTGCGTTTCAGCTGGTTATTTACTTCGGATGGACCCGGTAAAGTAATAAAAACAAGAATTTCGAGTACCTCAAAGATTCGCACGAAGCATCGAGCAGTTCTGAACGTAAACAAAAGTTTAACGGCCCTGTTTTTGATCCTCGAAGTGAATAAGTTGAGGTAAGTTAAGCGCTTTTACATGTTGTTATTGTGGTTCTCTAGCCATTAAACCATTCGCATGCAAGCAAGCAAACAAACTTTTTTTTTGTTTTTTTGTTTAGCGATTGTTTGAAATGAGAAAGTAAAAGTATGACAGGTAGTGTGGAACTAACTACCACGCTCCTCCAGTACATGTCAGGGTAGAATATTACCACACTAAGTTAAGTAACTTTTGTAATCTTCCATCAGTTAGTTTCTTATAACGGACTTTATTTGAACATGCTCATTTTCCAGGGCTGTGGGGCATAAACCACAACTGAAAACAAGCAGGACCATATGAAACTTCCGCCAGAAAATGGCTACGCCGGCTGTCTTTTCCACGGATGGAGCGAGCTCCAGTAAGAGAGCCTTTTATTTCCTCTTGCTCTTTGACACATTAGTGTAAGGTAGATGAAGTTATTGTGCTCTGGCTTCAAAGAATGAATCTCATGCAAATCAGTCTTGTGTTTTAAAGTAAGAAATGAATACCTAGGTTTGTTGAGCCCATATGGAATCAGTGACCGTCATACTAGCTGTTTATTGTTATTATTATTATTACCTTCTGAAGATTTTGATGTGTGCTGGCAGGACGTAGTTCAATAAATAACATTTTTCTTTTTGCGCCCTTCAGTTTAGTACATATGGTGATTTTCAAGTCATTACATCTAAATATGCATGAGTTTTGTAGATATTCAGTAGTTCCCAAAACTTTTAGTGGCACAGATAAAATATAAATGTGTATTATAATGCTCAGACAAGTGATGTTTGCTTTCTAACAAAATAAGATATGAAAATGGTGCTCACTTTAATTATTATTATATTAGTATGGGAGCCCGTTTCTGCCATGGGACAAAAAGGGTAATTGAGACATTTTATCCCTCAATTCAACAAAAAACTCACAGGAACATAAGCTAAGTATTGCAAGATATAAGCTCAATTCTAAGAAGAAAAGCAATAATTGTGAAATATAAAGAATTTCACAATTGTGAGAGAGTCACAGTTACCTTTTTATTTTTTTGGTTTCATGGCAAAATGGCCTTCCATATTAGTGATAGTAAAGTTAGAACGTTTCCTGTTTTAGTTTTTTTTTGTTTTTAATTACCGTTGTCACTCTTCAGATGCTTTTATTTTGGAGGTTATTCCAGCAGAGAGGTACATGCATGTGTGTAAGCACATGAGTGCCCATGTTTGCATATGAACTCAATTTGAATATCAGTGTTGTAGGCTGTCTGTAATGTTGTAGACTGTCCTGTGACTGCCTGGGTTGTGCTCGTCTTTCTTGTTTTGAGCGTAGTGCCACCACACACTCAGCTGGTGTGATTGGGTTACAGTGTTTTCTTGGAAGAACAAAGGAATTGAAACCCAGGTGTCTGTGCATGCTGCATGCTTACAATCATAGTTGTGGTTAATGACACATCTCAACTCAGTGTGAACAGCTTTCTTTTGCATTAGCATTTGCATTTATTTTGCGTTTTATTTGTAGTGTAGTTTTTCACAAAAGCAAAAACAAAACACCCTCAGGCCATTTAAGTAGATGAGTTTGGTTCTTCAACAGAACAGTTCTGGAGAAATGTAGCATTACATCAGTTGCTCACCAACGGATCCTCTCTAGTGAATGGGTGCCGTGAGAATGAGAGTTCAAACAGCTGATAAATCACATCACGATAATCCACAACATGACTCCAGTCCATCAAGTAATGTCTTGTGAAGTGAAAAGCTGCCTGCTTGTAATAAACAAATCTATGAAGAAATTTTTAACTTGGATTTTGATGTGAGAAGACATTTTCCCTAAAGGAAGTGTTACTATATTATATTATGCAAATGCATTAACTGATGGACTGGAGTGGTGTGGATTATTGTGATGTTTTTGTCAGCTGTTTGGATACTCTTGGATACTGGTGAGCAAGTGATGCAATGCCGAGTTATTCCTAAGCTGTTCTTGTTAAGAAACAAACTTGTCTATATCATGGATGGCCTGAGGGTGAGTAAATTTGAAGCATATTTTCAATTTTGGGTTTACCATTTCTTTAAAGTGTTTGTATCTTAAAACAGCACGATTCATGGATATCATTAGCTAGTAATTCACAAAATTAAGAAACAACACAGAAGCTAGACTGAATTTTTAATCAAACCAGTAGGATATGTCTAAGAAGTACATTCTAATTCTTCACATACTTGAAGTATGCGCTGTGTGTTCTTGAATTTTTGAGTGTCAAGAATCTTTTAGTTAATTGTAATACGGCTAGCTACATATCATAAATCAATCAGAGGGCACCATATAATGGCTAATGCCTTCTTCCACTATTAATTTGCATTCTAAAATTGGGGTGAAACGTTTTTTTTTTTTTTGTACTCCATAGGTATTCCTGGAAATCGAAAGATGGCTTCCTCGGAGGTAATTATACGCTTCTCAATTGCTTTAATTGTAGTTTCACATTCACTTTTTGTCTCATCTACTTTCTGTGGTTATTGGCCAATTTATTTATGGCTCCATACTGTAACTGTTTTCCTAATCAGGGCTAGCAGACATCTAAATTTTGTCTTCAATGTGATTTTTGGACTCTGACCTCTTTTTTTTTTTTCTATTTGTTTCTCATGAATCAGCACAGCTCTTGATGCGGGTCTTGATTTACATCCATTAAAGCGTTCACGATATATCCTGCGTAACTTCCGTGCTACTTATATTACTTTATTCTTGAGATTAATTATGTTTGTTTGTTTTTTATTGTTGCACTGAGAATAAACAGTGTTTTCTTTTTTTAATTTATTTGTAATTGAATCACAATTTTAAAGAGTTTTAAAACACACAATTTCACCCAATTTCATGTTAATCTTGAGTGCCTATAGAGTAGTACTGCATCCTTCATATCGCCAAAGAGTCTTCAGTTTTATCATATTTATAAAAGATATATACAGCTTTACGATTCTCTCAGAAAAAAGCCAAGCTCCTGGAGGTGCGCCGTAGGCGGAGCTAAAGATTGACGAGCACTTGAGCGCCGATCGCCAACAAAACACAGACATTTGATCCCGTTTCACTTCCCGTCTGCTGTTCTGAATCATGACCGGGATCTTTTATAGCTGGGACTGCTCCATCTTTCAGTATCTAATGATGTGCAAATCCAGCGTTGAACTGGGCCTTGATTATAAAATGTTCGTCAACAAACACACTTGCAAAACTCTGTTGCTGACCCGTAAAAACAAAATGCATCCACTGTTTACGTAACACTGGGTTCTTAGGGAAGCTGAACAAGGTTATCTTTCCCTTAAAAACCAAAAACACACTTCTTTAGAGACATTCTTCCCGAGCGAGTCCCGTGCACTGCAGCAGAATGAAGCGCGTTGATGGGCGCTCTCTTGCTCTCGCGCTGGTCGATATGTGCATGTGCGCGCTCTTCCAGGAGAAATGCCCATTTAAGGAGTTCCACCCTTCATCACGTCTTGAAGAGCCACGATCGAAAAAAAACATTCCAAAACCCGGAAGTGTGTATTTGGCACAGAAATACTCTGTCCAAATTGTTTTTTGAAACTTTGGCCATGTTTAGCATGAGAATCCAACTCTTTAACAGTGTAAATAACTCAACATGCATGAAACAACATTGAACCCCCCCCCCTTTAAATACATTTTTAAAATATTGAGAATATAATATAGCTGTCTATCAGCCATGTACAGAAAAATCCCCTAGTGAAATCAGTGATGCTGAAATGTTTTATTGAATCGCATCGTTGTATAATTTGTTAAAATTGATTTTAAAGGGTTACTCCACCCAAAAAATTAAAATTGTCATTAATCACTTAACCCCATGTCATTCCAAACCTGTAAAAGCTTCGTTCGTCTTTGGAACACAATTTAAGATGAAAACCGGGAGGCTTGTGACTGTCCCATTGACTGCTAAACAATTAACACTGTCAAGGCCCAGAAAAGTATGAAAGACATTGTCAGAATAGTCAATCTGCCATCAGTGGTTCAACCGTAATGTTTTGAAGCTACGAGAATACTTTTTGTACGAAAAAACAAAACAAAAATAAAGACTTTATTCAACAATTCGTCTCTTCCAGCCACACCGCATTGATACGCTGTTTTCGTTCAAATCAAAGCGTAAACAAACGTTTAAAATGTATCGATGAGGTGCGGCTGACACAGAACAGCATACGCAGTTTGCGTCCAGCGGATACTCTCCAAAATGGCACTACGCTGACGCAGAGGAGACGAATTGTTGAATAAAGTCGTTGTTTTTAATTTTTTTTTGTGTACAAAAAGTATTCTTGTAGCTTCATTACGTTACGGTTGAACCACTGATGGCAGATGGACTGTTCTGACGATGTCTTTCATACTTTTCTGGGCCTTGACAGTGTTAATTGTTTGGCAGTCAATGAGACAGTCACAAGCTTCCCGGTTTTCATCCAAAATATCTTAAATTGTGTTCCAAAGACGAACAAAGCTTTTACGGGTTTGGAACGACATGGGGTAAGTGATTAATGACAAAATTTTCATTTTAGGGTGGAGTAATCCTTTAACATCCTAAATAACTGTTTAATAACTGAAATATTCTGATATTTTTGTCGTCTTGTCTGATGTGTTTACTGAGCAATCATATATCTTTCAGCTTCTCAGCATCTCTGGTGCATCCCAGACAAACAAAAAGACCATGGGCCACAGAGGAATTGACCCCACTGGGGAAACCACATATAAAAAGGTACGAGCTGTGGATATCCAGATTTTATAACCTCATTTTGAGTACTGCTACATATACACTGTAAATGTTTAAAAATTTGTGCTGTCAAACGATTAATCGCATCCAAAATAAAAGTTTTTGTTTACATAATATATGTGAGTGTGCTGTGTATATTTATTATGTGTATATATAAATACAAAACACATGCATGTATATATTTAAGAAAAATATGTCATGTTTATATATTTAATATATTTATATATAATATAAAATATAAGAATATAAATATATAAATTTATATGCATGTAAATATTTCCAAAATATTTGCTGTATGCGAGTGGATGTGTATATATACATAATAAATATACACAGTACACACGCATATATTATGTGAACAAAAACTTTTATTTTGGATGCGATTAATCGTTTGACAGCACTATTAAAAATAGAAGTTTGTAAGAGATGGGACCAGATCAAACATATCGGCAGTTCAGCTTCCAATCTATGTGTCATGATGCACATTCCTGAGTCAGCTCTTCCTGCAACACATAGATTGTTGTCTTCACTGTTCTTTGTTTGGCACCATGAAGAAGATAAAGCCTAATAAATGACATGGGCAGGTACATACAGATAAGACCAGCAGGCCTTGAGTTATTGCTACTCTCTTTCAGTTTTATTAAATCACATTTGTCTTTTGTAGGCCTTCAAACAAGATGAATGTATCGGTGATTATATGTAGTTTTAAAATGAACCTGGAGTAGTTCCAGAAGAACTGTCTTGTATATTTCTGTATTGCACACTACCTAACACATTCTTATTCTGTTCATCATGTGCCCTCCATTGGAACTCTTCAGACCACATCGTCTGCTCTGAAAGGTGCCATTCAGCTGGGCATCACACACAGTGTGGGAAGCTTGAGCCAGAAGCCAGAAAGAGATGTGCTCATGCAGGACTTCGAAGTGGTAGAAAGCATCTTCTTTCCCAGGTGTGTGTGTCTGTGTAAAAGTAACCTTGAAGAACCTTTCATTAGTACTAGTCACACTGTGTACATAAATGTGCTTGTTTTTGTCTCCCTCTTAGTCAAGGCAGCAACTCGACTCCAGGTCATCACCATGGTGACTTCAAGTTTAAAACATATGCTCCCATTGCATTCCGCTACTTCAGAGAGATGTTTGGGATCCGACCTGATGACTACCTGGTAATCTTGTTTGTTCAGCGAACTTTAAATTTGTTTTTTTTTTTTTAGGGAAATTATGAATATTCATTTTTATAACTGGTCTGGAATATTTAATAAGCTAGAATTTGCTGTTGTGTAGAGTTAAACTTGTGAATGATTAATTATCACTGCATGCTGAATCAAAATAATATCTAGAAAAGCAAAAAGCGCTTTTCAGTGACACTGCATTTAGTTAAATGGACACCTGCAAGCCTCTAGTCATATGTTAACTGCTATGCATGTGTGTGTGTTTTCTGCAGTACTCTCTTTGTAATGAACCCCTTATTGAGCTGTCTAATCCTGGAGCGAGCGGGTCTCTCTTCTACGTATCTAGTGATGATGAGTTTATCATTAAGACGGTACAACACAAAGAGGCGGAATTCTTGCAAACACTCCTTCCAGGTTACTTCATGGTAAGTGTGTATTTCTATATTATTTGTAAAAAATCTCAACATTTCTTGTTCATTTTATCATAACCTATTAAGCGCAGCAGTTTCCACCACCTAATTGACTTTTCATCTTCTAGAACCTGAACCAGAACATGCGTACACTGCTTCCTAAGTTCTACGGCCTCTACTGCGTTCAGGCCGAGGGGAAGAACATCCGAATTGTAGTGATGAACAACCTGCTGCCACGCGCTGTACCCATGCACCTTAAATTCGACCTGAAGGGCTCGACATACAAGCGACGTGCTTCACCGAAAGAGAGGGCCAAGGATGTGCCTACGTACAAAGACCTAGACTTCATGCAGGACATGCCTGAGGGCATATTGCTGGAGATTGACCACTACAATGCCCTATGCAGGACGATTCAGAGAGACTGTCGGGTAAGAATGTTTGTCTGTGTGTATTATAGACAGAAGGTGACATATTGTAAGAGAAAAGGAACGTAAGCAAGGATGGTGCAACATTGTCCTTGAATTTTGCTTACAAATTTTGAATTGTCAAAATTGCCTTTCACACGGTTCAAGATCCAGCTATAATTTCTGTGCTTGAGATGCTTGGTTGTAAATTTACATGTAATAAATGCATTGTGCTCATTCGTGGTAGCTTAATCCATTCTTTTTTTTAAAAAACTGTTGTGATTGAATCACTCTACAGTTTGCATCTGCTGCATGTGCCTCTCTATATTCCTGTATATGTAGGTACTACAAAGTTTTAAAATCATGGACTACAGTCTGTTGATGGGTATCCACAACTTGGACCAGCCAGGTGAAGAGGCAGCTACTGCAGTTCCCGATACCCAGAAAAAGGCACAAGGCCAGAAGCCCCTTTACTGTACAGCCATTGAGTCTATTCAAGGGGAATCCAAGGGCAAGACTTCACCACAGCCCTATGAAAGGTTAGTGATCCACCTTTGGCTGGCATCTTGAATCTGAAAAACACCTGGTAGGACATTCAGAAATAGCACAAGACTGTCTAAATGTGTATGGTTGTAGAGCCTGTTTTAGAGAGAGTTTTACAATATCATTCAAAAATTTGGAGTTGGTAAGTGTTTTTTTTTTCTTTCATGTTTTTTAAATGGGTTTCTTATGCTCAACAAGACTGCATTTATTAATAGTAACTCTGCAATTTCAAATTTAAAATATAATTTAATATATTTTCAAATGTAATTTATTCCTGTGATGGCAAAGCTGAATTTTAGCAACCATTACTTCAGTCTTCAGTGTCACATGCTCCTACAGAAATCATTCACTAATAGGTAGGGATGTAACGATATTATCAATATTGTGATAGCAAAACTGTCTCGATATTGTCGTGGTCACATGACGATATGAAACGATAGATCTTCCAGGCAAAAAGTGTAGTTTTTAAAATATATTTGTTTTGGGCCATTATGATTATTTGGCTCAGTCTGTGTCAAATGAACTAAAATTGAACTCATTTATTGCACATGCTGTGAGTTTAGCGCGCGTTTGAGAACGCAACAGCCCCAGTTAGGCTTTATTTTCGTGGCAGATGATTACAGCGTTTCACTAGATTTGTAGTGAGACACATTTTTGTTTTTGTAAACCTGTTTTCACTGAAGCTGGAGTTTTCCTTTAAAATAAAAGCTTTACTTGCCCTTTCCATCAAAATAAAAGCTTAAAAGTGCAGTATGAATTGCTTACAGCTAGCGGTTTAAACGTAACTGAAGTTCAAATTCAAAATATAGCTTCCAAGTGTAGAAATTAGGAAAGAACTGTAATTTCCCTACTGTAGTGTAAAGAAAAAAAAATATTTCTTTGAAATATTCATTTTCATTTATTTTACAGTGCAGTATGGCTATTGCTGTCGTTGTTGTTGTTATTATTATTATTATTATCATTATTATTCTATTCTAATTTGTTTGGCTTCCTAAAACACCAGTGTGAATGTAATTTAGACTGAGAACAGTATATCAGAAATAAAAAGAGGGTTGAGTCCCCTTTAATGTTCAGGTACAAGTCAATTCGACTTTTTAAACTGACTTAAGTTTTCTCTTAATTTTGAACTCTCAAAGTGCATTAGATAGAATAATTTAACTTTAACATTTACAGAATTGTAATTTTTTTTTTCCCCAATTCTTCATTTGACTTTTTTTTTCTTTTTAAATATCGCAATAAATATCGTATTGTGGACTTCATATCACAATAATATCGTATCTTGAGATTTTGATATCGTTACATCCCTGCTAATAGTTTAATTAGCTATTAGGTGACTAGTCAATCAATGTGACACATCCTTGGTTTAGAGCTGCAATTTTACTGTATTATTATTATTATCGTTACTGTGAAATTATTACTTGTGACAATTCATCTATGTATGCATATGATGTTGTTGTTGTTGTTGTTGTTGTTTTTTTTTTTTGTTTTTTTTTAGACTTTTTGACTTCGTAATTTTTTTTTATTGAAATATCATAAATAGTCCACTTACACTCCACCCCTGCAAGCACGCGTCCACCTGCTTTCACTTTTGAATGCAATGGCTATATTCCAAAATCCAGTCAACAACCTATTAATAGGGAAGAAAAGTCCCTACCTTTTCTTTAGTCTGTTACACTCAGATAAACATCATAATACGGAAGAAAATGTCCTTTCCATTTCATTGCAAATTTGAATGGTAACTGATACTGATATATTAGAAGAACTTATTAAATATTGGCCTAAATAATATGAAACTGATATGTTGTGCATCTCTAATTGTGTTATTTTCGTGATTGCTAATGACCATTTCCTCTATGCAGGGTTTACTTTTTGCATTCAAGCTACTTGAGGGTCTCAACTCTTAGGCCAGGGTTGCTCAACTTGTCCTTGAGTATGAAAAGCGTTGTTCATGCTATGCTTTGTTTGATTTCAACGCTAGCAGAGATTACATGAGAACTTTGTGTAGTTTAATAGTCAGATGGCCTTGTGTGCTGATAGCAGAGCAACTGATAGCTGTAAATGTCTGCCCCCTGCAGCACATACATGGACAATGTCAGCATTGTTCTCATAATTCAGGAATCAATAAAGCCTTCAGTTCTTTCAGAGGTTTATGCATTTGAATCATCTGACATTTTAGAAGCCTAAATGGAGTCATCAGCTAGTAGTGAAAAGCAGTTTTGTAGTTCAGTCTTTCCTGTCATTGCTCATTATTGACTAAGGAGCGCTTACTCTTTTTCTCTCGTCTTTCCTCAGGTGTGCAGACTGCTCGTCCTGACCTGCTCCCACAGCAACTGAATGAAGATGAGATCACAAGTAGCTCAGCTGATACGACCCTGTCAGCAACGTCTCCTGTAAGCTTTCGGCCCTCAAACACTCCAGCTCTGAGGTATGTGGTTTAACAAGATTTGGTTGAATTTGTTTTTTTTTTTTTAAAAAAAGGCAGTTACTACTAATGCACTGATGCACTCTGTCTTCTCTGACTGATGCACTCTGTCTTTTCACACATAATAAACATTTACAGACATTTCTATTGATTCAAGTTAATTTCATTCCCAATCATAGCAGTATAGCTGCCCAGTCATCAGGGGAAAGCTTGGATGTGGAAGCCATTTCACTCAGTGAGATTGTTCCTCAGACAAGCACGTCAGAAGTAAGAGACATTCTGGCTAATATTAATACAATTTAATGTTTGATTTTAAGACTTTTTTTTTTTTTTTTTTTTAACCATTTTGCTATGGTATTGGATCACCACTTGATATCTGTTATAAAATCTGAAACCATTTGGACAATGCTGCTCTATCATGCCAACAAATACGAAATGTGAAATGAAAGGTTCTCTTTGTCCTCAGTGCATGCACATTTACAAATCCTTGATTGCAATGTGATCTTTGTGTCATTTAATAGCCCTTGTGTGCCGATAACAGGAAATCAGAGCTGCCTTTTACAAAGCATGCACTGCTGGATTACTCGTCTTACTCATTCTACTCTATTCTGCAGAAGTTTAATTTATTCTTTCTCTTGCTGTTGCAGTGAAAGACTTTGGATAAACAGGACAAAACAAGGACAATGATTTACTCTCTTTAAGGATATCAGAAAAGAAAGAAAAAGAAAAACACAAAAGTAAGATGGACTTGCTGTAAACACCTATGGAAGTGGAAACCAGAGAACAAAAGAGAGTAGTGCACATGTTCATAAAACTGTAAAGACGTAAGGATAAAGATATTCTCCCCCTTTTTTATATATGTATTTTTTTTGGATGTCAACAGTACAGCATCCAATACTGCTGCTATGAAATGGAACCAAAAGAAGATGCCACTGTTATACCTCAACAGTGCCATATTTACAGGAACTTCCAGAACCTGGTAATGTTCACACCAGAAGTAAAGTGATGAACTTCATGTGACCTGCTCTTGGACAGCAAACTTGTCTTTTGAGTACCTCTGTGAGAGTTTTCTAGTGGATTTCATTTGACCATGCAATTTTTTTTCTCTTAGTTTGCCAAGGAGACGAATCTACAGGAGTCATGTTATTTACTTTGCTAAGGGACGAAAGGAAATCTGGTTCATTGTGAGTTTTTATTGCCTATTTTAAAAACATTTTAGGGATATGGCAAGATTATCCAAAAAAAAAAATGTATGAAGAGTCAAGCCAGATCAGGTTGCCTGAACAATCACATAAGACACTTTTCAAATCTGTAAAATGTATTCGACTTGGTTTTATGAATCAATACGATTGCAGTACTGTGATATTGTATTGGATATTTAAACGTGCCTTAATCACAAGAGTTATTTTGCCTTGTCATGAACAGGAAGCCTTTTACCATGCATGATGACTGTGAGTTAACTCTGCACAATTGCATGGTCTCCTCAAGTGTGGAGAAAAAAATCGGTCAGTTGATGTGACTATTATGATATACTTATTTAAAAAATATATATATTTGGAGCTTGTCAAGAAATGTTTTTCCTAGTTTTATTTGCTTTACATTGTTTGAGAGAGAGAGAGAGAAACAAAAGCAAACACGGTAAAAAGATACCACATATTAAAGACCAAATTCAGTATTTCGGCATGCGGGACTAATTTTTAGTGTTTTCTTTGTTTAGCATTGAATTTAAAATGGTTGTTTGTTTTAGGGCACAATAATATTTCATACCTGGCAGACTAGCTACTGTAAAACATAGCATCTGTACTGTCTTCAGTATCTTTTTATGTTTACATAAACTGGGTAGAATAGAAACTTTGGTTTTGTGAAGAGAGATGAAATCAAATTAAACTAAATCCTAAACCAAAACATTTTTCATATTTTTTTTAATAAATTCATGATAATCTGTAAGTCTGAATGCAGACGCATTGGTAATAAAAATAAAAATTCAAATATTTTTTTAATTCAAATAGGTAGAGTTATGTAAGGGAACATTGCTGGAGTTTTTTTTTTCTGTGACAATTTTTATAAACAAAAGAAACTCCTGTACAAAGTCATATTTATTTGGATGTTTGCATGTAATTTATTTCTTTATCTCT
>JAFVLL020036327.1:0-32778 GCA_021397915.2 Tor tambroides | reverse complement strand
AATTGATTTTTGTTGTAAATATGCCT
Source organism: Tor tambroides (assembly GCA_021397915.2). Classification (NCBI taxonomy): domain Eukaryota; kingdom Metazoa; phylum Chordata; class Actinopteri; order Cypriniformes; family Cyprinidae; genus Tor; species Tor tambroides. Next base: position 32,752 of record JAFVLL020036327.1, on the reverse strand, counting down.
GACAAGACTGTTACACTGAATGACATTTTAGTGCGTGTCTTCTGTAAATCAGGGAAAAATGTATGATATGTATTTGTACTCAGACAAACAAAAACAAAATTGAATTAAACAGAAAACTTTTTAATTTTGGGGGGGAAAAACAACAACAATTAAAGCAGTATTACACTTATTGTTTTTATGCTTAAACCCTTTTTCGTCTTTGACCCATATATATATCAGATTTAGCATGAATTTAGGATGATTTTTTTTTTTCTCTTTTAGGATTTCCATTTAATTCTGACTTTAGTAAACTTAAACTTCTCATTTAAAACATGTGGAGAAGGTCTGCGATGAGGTGAAATACAGGGCTGTGGGCTGTGAGAGGAGCGTGTGTGCAGTCTTACCCCAGTCTTATCACACAGTCTGAGCGTGTGGAAGGAGCCCATGGCGAAGAGCTCTCCGTCTGGAGCCCAGGCCACTGCGGTGACGGGGTAATCATGAGCAGAGCTGGAGAAGAGCAGCCGGCCGTAGCTGTCCCACACCTGCAGCACACACACCGGCTCACTGACCACAAACTCCAGCAGCGTTATCACAACACACATGCTGCCTGCACATTCAACTCAATAGAGCTCGTTTTTAATATGGTGGTTAGAGGTGTGATTACCCATGATTACAGGTGAGTGTCACTAATAATGACAAAACTCGGCCCTCCAGAAAGAAAAGACATTGTGTACAAGATAGAAAGGTATGGAACAAAACATGGTCAGGTCAAAGTGTCAAATCAAATTTTTGGTCCCAAATGTTTATCAATTTTACTGTAGTCCACTGTATGGAGAATTTTTTGGGTATAATATGTCACAGTTTACTTTATTTTGCTATCCTCACTTACATAAATGAACTAGTGTCCTGCACCCACTAGTAAAAAAAATCAAAAACACCAGAAATAAAAGACATTGTGTAAAAAATACAAAGATGAACATCAATAAATAATGTTTTTTTGAGCAGGTAACTGTTTTCTCCATCACCGCTTTGTTTTTAAATCCTATGAAGTCTCAGAATTATTGCCATCTCTGAAAAGCTCGTCCAATGTTGATACGAGTTATATTACTGGCTTTGTTCAATCTCTCAGAAAATGAGACTTCATATTTTCATTTTGCATCTCAAGTAAATGTATGATTTAAGGATGCTTAAATATTTGTATGGGAAAACAAAACAAAAAGGGGAAGATTTTAATTTTAGCAATTCATGCAACATTATGAGTTTAAGGCTTTCTGCTCTGATTCAAGACCTTTTAAGGTCTTAATTTGTGCAATGGTGAATTAAGACTTTAAGATCTGCAGAAACCCTGTATTTACATTGATCCTTACCTTATATTTGCAGTCTTCTCCTCCTGACAGTATGAGATCATTGGCAGCACTCCAGTCCACCTTCAGAATGAGTCCGTCATGAGCCTTCCACTGCAGACACAGAGGGACGTACAAAGCTGTAAAAAGTACTCAAAAATTTTACTCAAGTGAAAGTACAGATACTCAGTGAAAATTTTACTCAATTAAAAGTACGAGTATCTTGTCAAAAACATACTTGAGTAAAAGTAAAAAAGTACAACTTTTAATTGTACTCAAGTATTAAAAAAGTAGAAGTACTTTCTTTTCTGACAGACATTTAAAAGTTTGGTTAAAGGGAGAAAACAAAACAAATTACAATGGCACAGGTCAAACACATACATCTAGTGAAACAACAACAATTAAAATGCAGCACAGCTGAAAAAAAAAACACCCTCATGCTATCCCATATGACTTTCATTTAGCAGATGGACACAAACTAAAAGTTTTAGAAAAAAAAATGGGACATGTATGGGACATCCAAAAATGACACTTCAAAAACTACACAAAGTGAATGTGACAGTAACTCGTGCAATCCCTGTTAATGAATCAGTGCCTTCTTAAGTGAAACAATAGACATATATAAGAAGGATACAAATGCTAATATTTTAAACTTGACCGTCGTGTTCGTCGTGTGTGGTTTCTGAAGTGGTTCTGTCCCCTTGCATTATCTGGACTAAAAATCTTCGCTTGTGTTCATCTTAAGAAAGAAAGTCATAAATATCTGGGATGACGTGAGGGTCAGTAAATGATGAGAATTTTCATTTTTGGGTGAATTATCCCTTTGAAGAGCAAGATGTGATGCAGAGGCTAGAAACATATTGCAGACAATACAAGAATGTGTTAAATTAATGAGGAGAGTCATAGAATTAAAACATACAACATTAACGTTTTGAAAGGCCACTTTTTTGTGTTGTCTATACAACTTCACTGTCTAAAAGGATAATCTTTTAATTGTTTATTTGGGGCATTTAGAGTTTTTTCTCAGCAAATATGTATAATTATTAATTAATAATTAATAACATATTATACAACTTATCCACCTGGTAAGAACATCACTAAACATGAAATACATTTAATTTAACAAACAATGTTTATTTACACTTATTGTTTACACTTTTGGAGATTTTTAATTAATTAAAAAAAATATTCCCACAAAAATATTAGTTGTATTTAAATTCTCATCGCTGATCTTATTTTCATCACTCAATCTTGTGCATTCAGCTAATATATTACACAGCTAATGGCTCTATCAAAACAGAACATAATGAATAAACATTTGTTCGGAAAACGCAACTTTGCTACCTCAACATGCTTCCTCAGATTTGATGGTGAACTTTTGAAGCCAGACATTTACCTGATGAAAGTCATAACTGAAGTAGAACTGTGTGTGCTTGGTGCATGAAAACAATGATCATTGGTTCTCACAGCAGGCACGCATGTTTGCGCTTCCGTTTACCATATTTAATGTGCATGAGATAGAATAAAAATGTAACGTACTTTTCCAGATTAAATAAAATTGTAAGGAGTAAAAAGTACTGTTTTTTCTTCAGAAATGTAATCAAGTAAAAGTACAAGTAATCAGTTTAAATTGTACTTAAACTACAAATTACCCAAAATAATACTTAAGTACAGTAATCAAGTAAAATTACTATTGTAGTATTTTACACCTCTGGGGACGTACCATCACACACACACCGTCACTGAGATGTCTGCATGTTGTTCAGTTTGAGGATCTCATCAGCTCATGCACTGGCTGGGAATGGATGTGTGAGCTTGGTGTCTGAGCTGCTGTCAGCCTCCTGATATGAACGATTCCTCACATCATGCTGTTACAGTACTGCACTATGGATTTTGACCAGATCAGTCAGAGGAACCTCAATACATGCACAGCAGCAGCCTATGGATATCTGTTCAGCATCAATTTAGGTCCCCACAGTGACACAAGTCCCCATGAGTCTGTGTGTATTCAGGTTTAGTCCCCACCAGGATAGAAAAAGAAGGTCTCACACACACACACACACACAGATACACACACTCATTCACACACACACACACACACACACTCTCTCTCTCACATACACACACACACTCACTCTCACACACACACACACACACACACGTGCGCTCACACACACACACACACACACACACACTCTCTCTCTCACATACATACACACACACACACACACACACACACACACATACACACACTCACTCTCACACACACATACACACACACACACACACACACACACACACACACACACACACACACACTCACACACACACACACACACACATACACACTCTCACACACATACACACGCACTCACATACACACACACACACACACACACACACACACACACACTCACACACACACACACACACACACACACACTCACTCTCTCACACACACACACACACACACACACACACAAACAAACACACACACACACACACACACACACACACACACACACACACACACACACACACTGTTCTCTTCCCAGAAATGTGAATGCACGCTGCTGTGAGTATATGTGACCTGTCTGTGACACTGCCCTGGGGTCTGACCTTATCTTGAGCTCAGGAGGTCAAAGGTCATGTGGGGGAGGGGTCTTTGCCATATAACAACTATAACAAAGAAACAGTGGCATACTCTCAGCCACCCCATCCCATTTCTAGGAACCAAATAATAACATTCTAGGTTTTATTATTTAATACAAAACATTCCATAATGGTTATTTTTTAAGCTTTTCCAGAATGGTGCATATTTTGATGTCTTTGTGTGACGAACTAATAAGAACTTGTTCTCTATTGATTTTTTTATAACCATGTAATCTAACCTTGCAATTAAGACACTTTGCGTTTTTGTGTGATGATCTATACAGAGCGTTTTATAATGTTCATTTAATTTTTCATAATCATGAATTACATTTTGTAGAATTTGACGTTAGCTTAACACATTGTTTAATAAAATACGGAAATTAGATCACAGTCAAAACGTTATAATGATCAGATGAATCCAAATGTGTAGCTGAAAACAGCAAAGCAGGGTAGTGTTCATAATAAACAGGAACTATAAATATGTGGATCTGTTGTTCTCTGTATTTGTATTTTGCTTCTCTTGTCTTCCACAGAAAGTCATCCACTCATGTCGTTTAAAAAGTAATGTTCATTTGGTTTTACCAGCTGACTGACTCACATTCATTTATCAATGTCTTTAAAGCACTATGATATCCTTGCATATATCCATCCATACAATATGCACATTCTGTTTACATTTTCATTTCCTCTATATTTTTATTACTATATTCTTATTTATAATTTATTGTCTGTTTTATTTATTATTAGTGTTTTATTACCATAAATTATATATATATATGTCTGTACTCTCTGAAATGGAAGCTCCTGACACTGTGTGGGCAATAAAGCTCTTTCTGATTCTGATTCTTTATTGAATACTTACTTACAGATATCAGAGTAAATATATATTTGTCAGAGATTTGAAGAGAACATCATGTTTACTGAGAAGTTTTTGTTTACTGACCAAACAGAAAGAAGCACTTCCCCAATAAACTCTAGCGGCTATTCAACAGTAAAAAATGCTATCCTAGTTAACAGTAAATGTAATTAAAAGGTCTATTTCTTAAACATAAGTCATGTTTTAAACTGTGCTGAAGTGGTTGTAGTTTGTAAACACAGAGTGTGGGTTGTTCTTGTGCAGTGATGTGTGTGTCCGTCCTGATGGTGTGTGTGATGCTGTACCTGCAGGACTTTGGCGCTGGGCTGCAGAGGCTTCACCACCAGCTGTCGCCCCGATGTGTACAGAACCCGCCCGGAGTCTGGAGCCCACGCCACCGAGTGCACAGGAGACCCTGCACACGCCACACAGACACACACAAGACCAGTGTGATAGATACACCGCAGAAAACTGGACCTGGGTTTTGCAGAATGGTGTGGATCAAGCCGCTTACTGATGTCACTGCATATAAAAGGGCTAAAATCCCACTCAAGTGCCTTCAAAAGCACACTGTTATTCAGTGTGTTGATGTCATTTCCAATGAAACAGGACGTCAGGGTGGGACATATCGATAGACAGCAGCGTTTCATCTATGTTGCAGTCTGGCGAAGCAGCATTTTATATCAGTGAGTTTGAAAAGCTTGTAATATGTGAGCCTGGAGCACAAAACCAGTCTTAAGTCGCTGGGGTATATTTGTAGCAAAAGCCAAAAATACATTGTATGGGTCAAAATGATCAAATGTTTGTTTGTTTTTTTTATGCCAAAAATCATTAGGATATTAAGTAAAGATCATGTTCCATGAAGATATTTTGTACATTTATTACCATAAATGTATCAAAACTTTATTTTTGATCAGTAATATGCATTGCTAAGAACTTCATTTGGACAACTTTAAATGCGATTTTCTCAATATTTAGATTTTTTTGCACCCTCAGATTCCAGATTTTCAAATAGTTGTATCTCAGCCAAATATTGCCCTATCCTAACAAATGGAAATGGAAAGCTCATTTATTCAGCTTTCGGGGTGATGTATGAATCTAAAATTTCAAAAAATTGACCCTTATGATTGGTTTTGTGGTCCAGGGTCACATATGGAAGCTGTGTAATCTGTTCTCCTCATAGTGGTTTAGGGTTTTAAAACAGCATTCTGTGCAGGATTCAGTTGGGTTGGATGTGTTTTGAGCTCTTTGGAGGGTCACTCACCTCAATGTACAGCATGTTTAAATCAGTCTGAATCGCTCCCTATCCTCTATAAAGTGCACTATTTACTATATAGAAATACTAATTCCGTGAACAAGTGATTGATTTCAGCTGCAGCTTCAGTGTGTATTTATAGTTTATAGTTTTTGATCCATATTGCCAGAAGTGAGAAACTGTACATTTTTGATGCTTATATCTTCTATTTGTCTGTTTTGGAGCACACTAGCTTATACAGTAGATATCTTTAAGGCTAACATATTCATACTAACAGATGAAAAACATCCATTTTGATTTCAGGGGGAGTTTAAGAGTACTCCCCTATAAAACGGTGCACTTTGACGTCTTAAGCAGCTTTCTTGCGCCAGACGGTTCTCTGGTGGGCATGTAAAGAAGAGTCGAGGGTGTGTGTGGTGTTGACCTTTGACCCGCTGCAGGTGCGTGTGCTTCGTCTCATGCTGACAGCAGGCTGTAATGAGTCTCCTCTGCCGTCTCTTCTGTTTATGTCTTTCTCTGACACTCACAGACACAGTCACACCTCAAACTCTCAGACTACTGCGCATCTGTGTGTGTGTGTGTGTGTGTGTGTGTGTGTGTGTGTGTGTGTGTGTCTGTCTGTCTGTGTGTTTGTGTGTCTGTCTGTGTGCGTGTGTGTGTGTGTGTGTGTGTCTGTGTGTGTGTGTGTGTGTGTGTGTGTGTGTCTGTCTGTGTGCGTGTCTGTGTGTGTGTGTCTGTGTGTGTCTGTGTGTGTGTGTGTGTGTGTGTGTGAGTGAGGAGTGAGTGTGCAGGAGAGTGAGTGAGGAGTGAGGAGAGGGATAAGGAGCAAGGAGTGAGGAGTGAGTGCAGGGGGAGTGAGGAAAGGAGGAGGAGGAGGAGGTGTGTGAGTGTGTGTGTGGGAGTGAGTGAGGAGTATGAGGAGGTGTGGGGGTGAGTGAGGAGGAGTGAGTGAGTGAGTGTGTGTGTGTGTGAGTGTGAGTGTGAGTGTGTGAGTGTGAGTGTGTGAGTGAGTGAGTGAGTGAGTAAGTGTGTGTGTGAGTGAGTGAGTGAGTGAGTGAGTGTGTGTGAGTGTGTGTGTGTGTGTGTGTGTGTGTGTGTGTGTGTGTGTGTGTGTGTGTGTGAAAGGAGGAGTGGATGAGAAAGAGTGCGTGTGTGTGTGTATGTGTGAGTGAGTGTGTGTGTGTGTGTGTGAGTGAGTGAGTGTGTGTGTGTGTGTGAGTGAGTGAGTGTGTGTGAGTGAGTGAGTGTGTGTGTGTGTGTGTGTGAGTGAGTGAGTGTGTGTGTGTGTGTGTGTGTGTGTGTGTGTGTGAGTGTGTGTGTGAGATGTGTATGCATTTGTTTTTTCTTATCCTGGTGGGGACTTAGACCTGAATACACATAGCCTCATGGGACTACATGTGGGGACCCACCAGCCTCCCACGGGTAAACAAGCTTATAAATCACACAGAATGAAGTTTTTTGAAAATGTAAAAATGCAGAAAATTTTCCTGTAAGGGGTAGGTTTAGGGTGTAGGTTGGTAGACGATAGAAAATACGGTCTGTACAGCAGAACAACATTATGCCTATGAGAGTCCCCACAAGGATAGCAGAACAAGTGTGTGTGTGTGTGCGTGTGTGCGCGTGTGTGCGTGTGCGTGTGTGTACCTTGTTGGGCCAGAGTAGACCTCAGCATCCCACTCTTAGACCAGATCTTCAGCTGTCCGTCTTCACCAGCTGACACACACACACAAAAACAACACATAACCTCATAAACACTCTGATCTGTGTGCTTCAATATTACTTTCATAATGTGAAGTATTTCTAAGTGAAGCAGAAAAATAAACAAGGAAAAACCTCACAGACATTTATTAACTAATCTACAGTTAAATCAACTAATAACACAGCTAACTAACACTAACAGAGAGGAACTGAGTCTGGTTTCTTTCTCCAGAAGTCCTTGTCTTGCTCACTGAATGCTCACTGAGTGTCATGACTATCAATCAAGATTTTGATCTAACTGTTCAAATACAGACATCATAGACACTACAGTATGACATTCAGTTACAAATAACGTCTGTAAAGCTGTTATCAAACAATGTGTATTGTAAATAAGAAAGTGCTATCCAGATAAATATGACTGGACTGATGCCGTTTTTTATTTCTCGGCTATATAAAGGAAAGTCATGCAGATTTGAAACAACACAAGATGACAGAAGTTTTGGGTGAACTATCCATTTGACTTTTGCAGTTTTACACTCCTACACAAACAGATCCCCAGAGCAACCTGTGGTCCAGAGCTCAAAACACAACAGACGCTTGTGGTAATAACATGAGACAGGCTAAACTATTCTGAGAAAGATTTCTAATTTGTAGGCAAATATATGTTGACTGCTATGTGCTGTACAGAGATCACTGTCTTCAGATGCAGTCTTTGAAGGGTGTATATTGCAGTGAACCTGTGATAAGAGCTGTCCCGTCATGATTCCAGCGTCCGGCGAGCACGGCTCCTCGATGGGCCTCCACACTCTTCTCTATACGACCCGATTTGGACACCAGATGGAGTTTACCTGCACAACAGGTCAGTCGACACACTCTCACAAATACAGCTTCTGTACTGGCACTGATGCTGACTTTCATAACCACAGAGTCTTACCATTAAACATAGTGGGAAAAGGTTCTTCAGATTAATAAACTGTTATTCACACTAGGACAAAAATGGTTCTTTCAAGAGCTGGTCACTGAAAGGTTCTTTAGGGAACCAGGAATGGATCTTCTCTGGAATCACAACAAAAACCCTCTTTAGGAACATTTATTTTTCAGTTTAACTGCCATGAAAATACTGCTGCAATGCAATGGCCCTAAAACAGACTTCAATATGTGTTTCTGTTGATTTTGGGGTGAAATATGGCATAGAAATGTTTGCGTGACATTCAGTCAGACAGAATAGAGCTGGTCACTTTTTTGTGGTCACACCTATATATCGTGAAATTGTCCAAAACTCACCTAAAAACAGTAGTCCATGTACTCTCTGTGGTTCTGGACTCTATTTAGCACAGATGCAGTCTCGTGCGTAAGTGAGTGTGTGTGCAGCAGACAGACAGCGATCAGGCATGGAGACGCTTATTGAGGACTCTAGCCAAGTGTATACTTTGTGGCGGTGCGTATTAAAAGAATCCTGAGTGTTCTGTGTCATTTGTGGTCCCTAAAACTGCAAATCAGCATGCTGCTGCCCTCCACTCTGCTATATTTAGTGCATGTGAACGCAGTCAAGCCCACAAAATCAGCTTACTAGTACACAAGCATGAAATACCGTGCAAATGAGATGTGTTACCATATGACCAAGCCCTCAGAAATACAGTTTCTGTACAGTAGCTGTCAACACCTCGGGCTTTGTCTAACATCTGTCAGCAGAACCTAAACCAATGCTCAAAATCTACACCAGACCACAGAGAGGGACAAGACACATCAGCAAGGCTTCTGTGATTTACCGTCAGCGCTGGTGAGGGCGAAGAGCTCGGCTGCGGCCTGCTTCTTGCCGCTCAGGCTCTTGGGGAGCCAGTGCAGGTCGATGGGGTAGATCTGGTCCTGCAGCTTGACCAGGACGCTGGAGTCGCTGGTCAGCAGGTTCCAGCGGAGAAAGTGATGGTCGTCGCTGCAGGAGTACAGCTCATCCGCGCTGGTCCATCCCACGCAGCTGACCAGCTCTCTGTGTGCTCAGGGGTCAAGGGTCAACAAAACACCCTCATAACGTCATAAAGAGCTCATTTCTGAACAGTGTTGCACTCTCATTTTCGGGGGGAGTTGCTAAAGGAAGGTTGATTTGTTGCTAAATGATGTTGTGATGTCAAATTGTGTCACTACATCAAATATCAGCAAAAATATATTTTACATATGTTAATTTAGATTTGTTCGTAAAATAATGTAAATGCATGCTATAATATTAAAATATAAATAACTATTTTTAAATACATTTAATTATTGAAAACTTTTTGAATGATTACAATTTAAGTTTTTTATTTTATTAGCTAGTAAACAAGTAAGGGCCAGATTTACTAAACAGGGCAAATTAGCGCTAGAGCACAATTCCTTAAAAGCGCAGATGGTATGAAGGACCATCGATATGAAGGAATTTTCTGTATTGATTTTTCCACTGGTTTTTATCTGCATTTTTAATTACACATTGTATTTTTTGTTTTTGGGTTAAAGGGCTACAATGGATAATGGATAACGGATAAAGTGTTGGAAAATTACTAGTACCTTTTCCATTTTTCTAGATATTTTTCTTACAGTGTACTAACTGATCAACAATCGCAGGTACAAGCTACTAACAAAGTGTATCATAAATGAACAATTACTCAATTATTATTATTATTTTTATTGTCATTATTATTAAATTAAACAATTGTAAATAGCAACTAATTTAATTCATGCGATGTGTGTACTGCTAGGCATCTTTGGTTTCCTCTGTTTTGTGTAATTTAAATGGTAAATGTGTGCCTTTTTATCGTTTGAGTCACTTATCACAAAAGTTGCCAAATAAATTTTAAAAATAGCTAAAGTTGTTGCTAGGTGCTTATGGAAGAAAAAGTTACTAGGGTAGCTGTCAACACTGTTTCTGAATGTTCCTACAGTATTTAAAATATTTTAAAAAATGTTCTCCTTTGCTATGCAAAATGTTAAGGGAACATTTCATTTGATCATTTTGCAAACATTATGAGAAAGTCACATTTGAATGTTCTGTGAACATTCTGAAACAAGTACTAACTTTAGATGATCGTCCAACTAAAACATTTCAGGAAAAAAACACATTCCATGAAGGATGTATAAATGATGTTTTTGGCTTAACGTTCATTAAAGACCAGTGCTGCATCCCAGTTCACATACTATCTGTAGTAATTAGCATTCGGAATTAGAATTAGTGTGTGCCTAATCACTGTGGTATCCCAAAGGTGGTTTACTATTACCAGTGGAAAGTGCAGATTCGTCACACTCTAACGACCAATATTACCCACAATCCATCACATCAGTGCATAGTACAAGCAGGTGAACTGGGACAGCTCAGATAACTTTAACTGTCTATTAACGTTACTGGAAGAATGTTTGCTCTTAACTTTGAGAAAACCTTGCCAAAGTTCTGAGAGCATTCTGTATACGCTGCTGATGCCACCAGCATCAGAGAAATGCACATACAGAGTGGATCAAACATGCAGCATGCTCTGTAAACATTATTATCAGCACTGAATCTTTCTAATACGTCATATTATTCCTGTCCAGGCCATTTAAGCATGCTTGACCCATTAATTCCAGGGGACTAAATTAAAATCATTGCTGATATTATCATGCTTGTTGTCATTTGTAAGATGGATTAAATGAGATCTGTGCATCAGTCCAGTAGATAAGAATTTAATAAATTATATATATATAGTTGTGGTCAAAAGTTCAAACATTTAGATACAGGTTTATCATGCCAATCTTGAGTTTCACTGATTTCTGCTCTTATTTTCCTGTGATGATTATGATGATAATGATGCCTGTAACACATGTGTCGTAGTCACGACAACACTTTTATGAATTTTGGTTCTTTTATGAATTTATTAAGGGTCTTCTGGAAATGTGACCAAATCAACTGGATTAGGAATACATCGAAAACAGTGCTAATATTTGGTAGCATGATTCCCTTGGCCGGTTTAATAATACATTTATAGATTTATAAAAGAACCAACATTTTTGTGACTAAATACGACGCATGTGTTCCAATCATCATCATCACAGAAAAAAAATAAGTCATCTCAATGCTGTCATTATATACAGGTTCTTTACAAATATATGCAAGCTTGTATATGCACACATACATATGTGTATTCTGTTTTATATGTGAATATGTAAAGCATGAATAAATGTAAAGGATATGTTTGGGCTGCTTCAGCAGAGATGTTTTCAGCCGCATCCTTCAGCGTCTCTCCGATGCTCGTACTGAGATATACTGCCCTGTTTATAAGGAGAAATGATCCTCTGAAATCATCTATCATATATAGCGTAGCGTTAGCATGAAGACATTAGCAGTGACGAAACAAGGCGCCGTTGCCACGGAAACGCGTTTGCTACTGCCGTGCTAGCCAGCTAATTCTGACAAAATCTCTTTGAAAGCCCCAAGTAATCTAAATCTTGATGACGGACACTTTTGAGTAAACGATAGTCGCTTACATTATGTCTCAGTCTCCTTCTTTATTTGTTTTGTAACTGTTTGCTTTCTTTGCAGTACACTAGAAAGTGAACTGATTAGGCAACTGCGCCCCACATATCGCGAGATGTAGTTCATTCAACGCTACAGCCTTACTTCTCGCGAGATCTGAGCTTGAGTCTGAGCTCATTCTATGAAAAATATTTTGTGAATTTTTTAATCTGTCTAATCTCTGTTTTTATTCTTAATGTTTTCGAATTTTGATGTATTTGATACAGATTTACTAAAGTACTCATTGACTTTAAAAAGCTGTTTAATTTTTTTGTTAACGGGTTTTACTTTGTTAACGGGTTGGCTTGTTTTTCTTTAGCTACTAAATTGATGCTGAGGGGGGGTTAAATACATTGCTTTTGAATCTACTTTTGTACATGTTTAGTCTGCTTACTGTCACTAAAAAACAAACAAACAAATAAAACTGTTCGGTCACGTGACGCTGCGTTCCCATGAAGCACTGCGCGGCTACAACGGACTCAGGTTCGTGCTCTGAGTTTACGCGCCATTTACGAGTGAGATTTCAGCACAGGGAAGTAAAGGAGCGCAGATTTACCTCATTTTACTCTCTTAACGCGCAGTATATGCGAATCCGCCTCATTTATCGGAGTAATATCGACGAGCGCGACGGAAATCAGGTAAACGATGACATTTACGCGGGTTGTTTGTGAAGTGTCAGTTCCTCAGATCGCACACACGCGTTTATTCACGTTAATGACTAAATTAAATAATTAACAATCACATCAAGGGTTCAGAAACTAGGATATATTTCCATAATGTGTACTTGTTTAACCCGATCTTATTGAAATGACGACAGACTTGTTTTGGTAATTAATTATTATCCTGAAAAAAAGCCTTTTCTTCGTCATAACGTTGCGGAATTATAACTTACTTCATTTAAAGTGAATCGGTTTGTTAATACACGTATTATCTATTGGGCATCTGTTGTTTTGTGTGTTAGACACATCGATTATAAACTAGTGAACTTATTCGCGTTATTATTAGGCAAAGCATCTTGGTGTGGTATTTCAAAACTCGGTCGATAAATAAACCACTTTCAGTTGGGTTTCTGCTTGTGTAGTTTCACTAAACTGTTTTAAACGCGCTCGTTTGTAGTTAGCTGCAGTATTTTAGTTCTGTTTTATTTCTCTGCTTTCTTTCTCTTGCGAGTATGAAGTTCAGCTCAAACTTTAGCCCAGAGAAAGCTGTCAGCACAAACAAACACAGCTGAAATGTCTTCCACAGTGTTGTCATGTGAAATCCTCATCAGCTCACAAACACGTCATTATGTCTGAAAGTCGCGTCGTGTGCTCGGTTTGTCGTGGTGTAGTTGTCAGCTGTGTTTTCCTTTGTGTGAGCGGCGAAACTCCGTCAGGTTCACAACACACACTTCACTGTAGTATAAGAGAAGCAACTTTTTACCGCGTATACAGTGACTTGGTATTGTTTTTGTCGGACACTCAGTGTGGTGCATTGTGTGTGAACAGAGACCCTCCTCAGTGCAGACTGACCCAGGCTGATGTGCTTTCAGGTGCCGTGAATCATGCCTGCGAAAAGCAAGAGCTCGACGGCCGCTAAGAGAGCGGCGGAGGCGCGGGATGAGTCCGACGAGGAGCAGAGCGCAGCCCGCAGACCCAGCGCCGCCGCCGCCGCGGAGAGCAGCCCTGCGCCCCGCCTGAACGGTAAGAGCGGCCGCTGGAGGTTTGTTCAGAGAGAGAAGAGCTTCAGCAGCGCGAGTCTGATCTGACTGTTTACTCGCTCTGCAGTCGCGCTGATGTTTTCTTCTCATCTCCACACGGGTCTTTTGTTTAGTGGAGTCAGTTAGCCTGCTGCTAATGGAACTTCATATTCACTCAGCTAAACAGCAGGAATGACCTAACGGGGTTCAGAAGCAGCAGTTCTTCACATCTGACTGGTCCATTACAAAATCCCTTATTTTACAAACTTCTGAATGTGGGTAAAGTTTCATCCAGCTTGAAGCTGTCTTCATATACGCATAAGAAGTAAATTTCGATGATGTTGTTTCCACCACAGGAAAAAAAAAATAATTGCTGACTTTTTTATAACAATGCTTAAAGTTGCAATTGTTAGGAAGAAAGAAGTGTGAAGATTAAAAACGTGCCTTTTTCATTTATTATTTTTTTTATTCTGAGGCGGAAACAAAAAATATAATTTCGAAATGCAAATTCTGAGAAAACTCAGATTTGCAAGAGATGAATTTAGAATTGCAGTGTATAAACTGAGTTTATACAATCAAACCAAAAATTATTCAGACACCAGATATAATTTTTGATATTTTTTTACTCGTCATTTATGTAAGTGAGGATGGCAAAATAAATTAAACTGTGACATATTATACCCAAAAATATTATCAGTAAAATTGATTAAAAAAAAATAAAAATTTGGGACCAAAAATGTGATTTGACACTTTGACCTGACCATGTTTTGTTCCATAGATTTCTATCAAAGTTATCTGACATTATCAAGATGAATGAGATGATTTATTACCATTTTCTAAACTATAGCAAATAAACTGTGATAATGTGAGAAATTTTGAAGGTATCTGAATAAATTTTGGTTTGACTGTATCTTGGGGCAAAAAAAAGCGGGTTTTTTTTCGAACCCATGCTATAATAATGCAATAACATCTGGAGGTTTTACAGCTGTAATGTGGTTGTGACTGCTATGCATACGCTTCTGCTGTAAAGAAAGTCACATGGTGATTTGTTTAGAATTTAAACCCCTAAGTGATGTTCACAAATCATTCTCATAGTGCTAAGAGAAGCACAACTATGTTAGAAAACTTGTCCAGATGCAGGTTTGTAAATCAGAGGAGTTCAGCAATATTCAGATTAATATATTAGTCATATTAATATATGACAGAAAGTGTCTGAGTTTAATCGTGGCGTACAGACACAGGTGTAATGTGATCAGCAGGCGCAGTGAATGCTGCAGTGCTTGCTCTGACCTGAAACACAAGCCAAGCCGTCAGGTTCAGATGGTTTGGTCAGATGCACACTGAAGGTCTGCCGTCTTTCTTTAGTGCGTTTGATCAGATGAAGTGTGTGTGAGAGTGCTTGGATTGACTGTAGTTGTCTCTGTAGATGCGTCTCCGGCCGAGTCTGCTGAGGAGCTGGATAACCGCAGTCTGGAGGAGATCCTGTCCAGCATCCCTCCTCCGCCGCCTCCTGCCATGAGCTCCGAGCCCGGGGCCCCGCGCCTCATGATCACACACATCGTCAACAGAAACTTCAAGTCCTACGCTGGAGAGCAAATTCTGGGCCCCTTCCATAAGGTATCAGCAGCCCCTTCTGCTTCAGCGCTCAGTCTTCTGATTCGTTTGTGCTCCATGTCTTTGAATCAACTATTGTTTTGTTTTTAGTGGAGTCAGTTCTCAGGTCCACACTTTTTGCAGTTCTTCACATGAAATCATATTCCAAAATGGAAGTAATTCAAATAAAACTCAATCCAGTGTTATTAGTATCATTAGTATACTATTACTTTACTATTAGTATCATTTATATATATACCATTATAGTTTTTGTTAATATAAGATAAGGCCCTGGAAAGTTTTTGAAAATAAACATACAGTGGGTACGGAAAGTATTCAGACCCCCTTAAATTTTTCACTCTTTGTTATATTGCAGCCATTTGCTAAAATCATTTAAGTTCATTTTTTTCCTCATTAATGCTTTGCACACAGCACCCCATATTGACAGAAAACATGGAATTGTTGACATTTTTGCAGATTTATTAAAAAGAAAAAGAAACTTAAAATATCATGTGGGTCCAGTATTCATTCTTTACTGTGACACTCATATGGCCTGCTTTCAGGTGCTGTCCATTTCTTCTGATCATCCTTGAATGGTTCTGCACCTTCATTTGAGTCTGACTGTGTTTGATTATACTGATTGGACTTGATTAGGAAAACCACACACCTGTCTATATAAGACCTCCCGCTCACAAAGGTGCATGTCAGAGCAAATGAGAATCATGAGATCAAGGAGCATACCTGAAGCTCCAGAGACAGAATTGGCAAGAGAGCACAGATCTGGCCAGGAAGTTACAAAAAGGCTGCTGCACTTAAGGTTCCTAAGAAACACAGTGACCTGTCTGTTAAATGGAAGACGTTTGGGACAACCAGAACCCTTCCTGGTAGCGTCAGCCAGGCTGAAACTATCGGAGGAAGAGCCTTGGTGAGAGAGATAAAGAAAAACCCAAAGATCTTTCTGGCTGAGCTCAGAGAATGCAGTCGGGAGATGGGAGAAAGTGTAGAAAGTCAACCATCACTGCAGCCCTCCACCAGTCGGGGCTTTATGGCAGAGTGGCCCGACGGAAGCCTCTCCTCAGTGCAAGACACATGAAAGCCTGCATGGAGTTTGCTAAGATGGTGAGAAATAAGATTCTCTGGTCTGATGAGACCAAGATAGAACTTTTTGGCCTTAATTCTAAGCGGTATGTGTGGAGAAAACCAGGCACTGCTCATCACCTGTCCAATACAGTCCCAACAGTGAAGCATGGTGGTGGCAGCATCATGCTGTGGGGGTGTTTTTCAGCTGCAGGGACAGGACGACTGGTTGCAATCGAGGGAAAGATGAATGCGGCCAAGTACAGGGATATCCTGGACGAAAACCTTCTCCAGAGTGCTCAGGACCTCAGCCTGGGCTGAAGGTTTACCTTCCAACAAGAGAATGACCCTAAGCACACAGCTAAAATAACGAAAGGTGGCTTCACAGCAACTCCGTGACTGTTCTTGAATGACCCAGCCAGAGCCCACAACAAGCAATTGAGCATCTCTGGAGAGACCTAAAAATGGCTGTCCACCAACGTTTACCATCCAACCTGACAGAACTGGAGAGAGCTCTGCAAGGAAGAATGGCAGAGGATCCCCAAATCAGGTGTGAAAGACTTGTTGCATCTTTCCCAAAGGAACTCATACTTCATATTAGATCAAAGGAGTGCTTCTACTAAATACTGAGCAAAGGGTCTGAATACTTAGGACCATGTGATATTTCAGTTTTTCTTTAATAAATCTGCAAAAATGTCAACAATTCTGTGTTTTTCTGTCAATATGGGGTGCTGTGTGTACATTGAGGAAAAAAAAAAATGAACTTAAATGATTTTAGCAAATGGCTGCAATATAACAAAGAGTGAAAAATTTAAGGGGTTCTGAATGCTTTCTGTACCCACTGTACATAGAGACAGGTCCTTGAAAGTGCTTGAATTTATTTTGTGCAAAAAGTTTTCAGGAAAAAATTCCATATTCCCTCCGGTCCACTATATTTCGCCAGCACTCTGTGGCCTATGCATGCTAGCTTGCTTGATTAACGTTAGTTGCACGCACTTACGCATTACGTGAAGTGTTTCCCGCATGAGGCACTTTGTGTTGTACGTTGCCATGATGTTCACGTGTGCAAGAAACTACTATGATGTTACCTCAAAGTTTCACAGACACAGTCTTCAACAAACACAAAACATTTGTGATCATCTGTTGCCCAAATATTTTATTTAATGTAATGTTAAATTGCTTTGCTTGTTAAGATAATGTAAACCCATGAGGCAAGAAAAACTTAAAAGCATATTCATATACAGTGCCTTGCAGAAGTATTCAAACCCCTTCATTTTTTTTCACGTTTTGTTGCAGCCTTGTTAAACTGCATTAAATTACTTTTTTTTTTTTTTTTTGTTTTGTTGTTTTTTTCTCACACCAATCTGCACTCCATACACCATAATGACAAAGCAAAAACAGAACTGTCACAACTTTGTAAATTTATAAAAAATAAAAATCAAACAGTACATAAATATTCCAAACTTTAAAACTGAGCTCTGGCAGATGGTCCCTCAGTCCTACTGCTGAAGAACAGTCCCACAGGCTGCTACCAGCACACTTTACTTTTGGGATGGTACTCTGCAGGTATTGAGCAGATCTGGTTTCCTTCAAACATGATGCTTAGGGTAGGCTTCATCAGACAGAATCTTGTTTCTCAGAAGTCTGAGGAGTCACTTCGTGCTGCTTTAGAAATTCAAGTGTCATTTTTCCATGCAATATCTTCTCTGAAGGAGAATTAAGTCTATTACACTGACATAAAGCTGAATGGGTGATCTTGCCAATCTTGCTTCCTTCTGGTTTCTCTCATCTGCATATATGATCATGGAGCTCAACTAGAGTGACCATCAGCTTCTTGGTCACCAGTCTAGACAAGGCCCTTCTCCATCAGTTGCTCAGTTTGGCCAGGAGGCCAGCTCTAGGAAGAGTTCTAGTTGTTAAATGTCTTCTATTATGGATAATGAAGGCTACATGATTCTGTGAACCTTCAATGCAGCAGAATTTTTTCTGAACTCTTCTCCAGACGTGTGGCTTGACGCAAACCTGTTTCTGAGCTCTACAGGCAGTTCTTTTGACCTCGGGGCTTGGTTTTTGCTCTGATATGCATTTTCAGCTGTTAGACCTTTTATTAAATGTGTGTGCCGTTCCAAATCATACCTATTGAGTTGAATTTGACACAGGTTAACTTCACTCAATGTGTAGTAACATCTACAAGCAATATGAATGCTCCTGAGCTAAATTTAATCTGTCCCAGATAAGGGTTTGAATACTTATGCAATGGAATCGTTTGTTTTTTTGTTTAATAAATTTGCAAAGATGTTAACCTGTTATTTGCTTTTTCATTATGGTGAGTGGAGTGTAGATTGTTGTGGAAAGAAGTAATTTAAAGCGGTTTAACATGAGGAAGCAACATAACAAAACGTGAAAAAATGAAGGGGTTTGGATACTTCTGCAAGGCACTGTATCTTAAAACTTCTAGTTATGCGAGCCTAAGCTCTTTTCAATAAAATCCCTGCAAAAGTTAATATCAGATCATTTTAGAATACAGTATAGGATGTACTTAATATTCTTCAGTTTTATGCACAACAGAAATACGACAAATAGAATATCAGATCTCTGTCATACGGCCAAAAATAAATGCAAAAAAAACCCCATCGTTTATAGCCCTTTTTTGCGTAGTTGTGTTTGACACATGAAAACTGTAACAATGTATCTTACAAGGTAACACAATGTAACCAGCTTGCTCTCATTTGAAAGGTGACCCCACATTAAGTCCTTGAATTTGAGGGTATTGGACCTGGAAAGTCCTTGAAAGGCCCTTGAATTTGAAGTTAACCAAGGTGTGGGAACCCTGTGAGTTTCAAAGTCATTGAACATGCTGTAGAATTGAATGGTACTTTCACACTTTAATTCATCCTCCCACCTGCTGTTGTCTGTTCACACTGAACAAAATAGCCAGGTTTGGTGTTTGCAATAGACAAAAAACAGTGCTGTTTGATTTAGATTTGTTAATTGCGCCCTCTTGTGGACTGTTGATTTTAAAATATGGAGTAATTATTTTAAAAACTGAAATGTCCTTAGATTTTGAATGTAATTGAAATTTTGGGGAAAATTTGGAAGAATGTTTTTATTATACAGCTTGATCATAGACTCTATGCATCCTTTCATCACTGGACACATGTTGAAAGGATGAAGAAGGAAGCTATGCACTCAATGGACTGATGTAAACTATTGAACAGTTCTGTCATTTGACAACTAAAAGTCATTTATCTCTTAAACGTCTGTTTTCTGGAGCCATCAGTTGTCTCATCATTCTGTCCTCACCAGTGTACTGGGCTTTTGTCACCGTGATCCTTGCAGCACTGATCTTTTGTGTTTCAATCTGTAGATTGTGTGATATCTGCCTTTACATTAAATGTCTGTTGCTTTAATGCAGTATCATTGAGACATTGAGTGACTGTGTTCAAATACTTGTAGATAGACTTTGTTTCCACAGTCTGTGATGTGTTTTACTGCAGCACCTCTCTGAGCTTCACTAATACTGTGGTGATAGTGTGTGAAAGTGTACCCTGAAATGAGTTAACTGTTTTCATGACATTTTGTTTAAACCTTTCTGTCATCAGCGCTTTTCCTGCATCATCGGTCCAAACGGCAGTGGCAAGTCCAACGTGATCGACTCCATGCTGTTCGTGTTTGGATACAGAGCTCAGAAGATTCGCTCGAAGAAGCTGTCGGTTCTGATCCACAGTTCTGACGGCCATCCGGACATCCAGAGCTGCACTGTGGAGGTGCACTTCCAGAAGATCATCGACAAGGTGAGCCAGGCCTAGTGATGGAGAGCACACATGAAAAGATTTCTCTCTCTTTCGCCACAGTAAATTCACAGTTTAATTTTAAAGTCAAAAAAAATCAAAGGCCATAAATATGATTTTTATTTTTAATTGGCAGTACAAATTATATCTGCTGTCAGCACTGTACTTCATCTAAAACATTGTCTAAAACAAAGTTTACGAAATATTGTTACCCCACTTTAATTTTTTTTTAAATGCTATTCTCACCTAAATTTTTACATGTTCACTGTATTTGTGTTTGTACAATACATATTTTAATACACATTTTACTTTTATTGAAGTAAAGTGCTTTACAAATGCTCTAAAAAAAAAAAAACAAAAAAAAAAAAACAAAGCTGACCCTATGCGTTATGATTCTTATTAGTTAAGTTTTGGCTGCTAAATCATATTTATATTATTAGAGAGATCTTTTAGATCACACAGCTTGGACTCTAGATGGTGCTTTGAGGGCGTTTGTTCCACACAATAGCTTACACAGAACAAGAAAGTTTGATTGCATTGAGTTTGTTCATCTTTGTGGATTGATTTACTCCTTCAGCCTCCATGATGTAGTGAATAAATGCATGCAGGAAGGTAAAATTATGCTCAATACTCAAAATACTGTGCTGAAATTCAGGCCCTGATTTTGTTTGTAGTAGCTTACATGATTTGACTGCATTGCATATTTGTATTTTACAAAATCTATTTGTCACGTTGGTTGTTCGATGACTGTTTCAAACCTCTGAAGTGTACCTGTCCCTGCTGTCCAGTGCTGAAGTGTCTCTCCTGTGTCTTCAGGAAGGAGACGACTACGATGTCATTCCCAACAGCTCGTTCTACGTGTCGCGAACTGCTGCCAAAGATAATTCCTCCTCCTATCACATCAATGGCAAGAAAGCAACCTTCAAAGATGTGGGCACACTGCTGCGCAGCCACGGCATCGACCTGGACCACAACCGCTTCCTCATCCTGCAGGTAAGGTTACCTCTCCTCATGCGTTTGAAGCGCTGCATGCTTTCATCACTGCTGTTGGCCTCTCGTGTTTTCTGGAGAGTCGTGAATGGGCTAAACCGGGCTAAATCCACCTTAGGCCGCTATAGCAGCGCGTCATGGTTTTCAACGTGAGGGAAGGTGCAAACCATCATTCGCTGCTCTAGAGTTTTAAGGGACTCTCGTACGCTAAACCTGACAATTGCACACGGTTTGTAAACATGGACTGTCCAAAAAGGTCAGAGGTCAACATCTGTCCACTCTACCTTCCTCGCTTTAGCAGCACGTAAATATTGGCGTGTTAAAGTCAAGGCCAGCCCCGATATTCTGTGTGCTGCTTCAGTGAGGCAGGAGCCAGCCTCCTTCACTTCCTTTACATCATTATTCACTGTCATCTAGAGCCATGTTTGGACACTGTTAACTCTTGTGTTCAGTTTACCATTGCAGCGGTTTCATTCTGTTCTGTGTGATTGATATGTTCCTAGCAGAGAAGCTTTTTATGAATCAAACCCCAGCATGCACTTTAATAAAAGAGGCACTTGCAGTCTTTGTATAGTGAAAGGTAGTTTGTATGAAGACATTTCATTGATTTGTGTAACTTATTTGATTTGGGATTTGTTTTAAAATTTCAATTTAGTTTTATTTCAATTTCTCAAAAAATGTACAGCAATAGCCTAATAAAAGGACATGTTTTCATTTACTGTATAATGTCTTCAACCTTATTTTATTTTTAAAAAATTGAGAAAATCGAATCGTGAAATCAAAATGGTGAATTGAATCATGAGTTGAGTGAATCGTTACATCCCTAGTTGCAACATTACTGTCGGATCCAATAAAACCGCATATGTAAATTTTAAAAATTAATAAAATGCAGCGCATATCTGTTGATTTCATTGACGTGAACTCCATCAAATATAGTGTGGGAATTCAAGATCGGATTTATATCTGTTTTGTGGAGACACATTTATGTGTTGTAAATGGAAACATTTTAACAAATCAGATGGATTTCCGATCAGAGAAAACGCATTAAGTGACCAGGTGTAAACAGACCCTCTGTCCGATTCACAACATAACGACTCATTTGAACAGATTCATTTTAATGAACGGTTAAAATAACTGATCTGTCCAACACTGAACTCACAAGACGTCACTGTCTGAATCGGTGTGTAACAATAACAAATCATTTACTCAGAACGCCTCAGAAATGAGTGTAAGTGTGATTTAGCCTTAAGATTTAACCTTTAATAATAATAAAAGATTTAGCCTTAATAATCCACAGTAATTTCAGGTTATTTATATGACAATGTGTAGCAAATTACTTATAAAATCATTTAGTTTAGACTGGAGTGAGGTGAAACCAGCACAAAGCAATTTGTTAGCTACCTGCAAATTTTATTCCGATGTATGGTAGAAAATTAGACTATTAGTTAAAAAATGTTGTTTTTTAAATGCTTTTAAATATTGAGTTATACCAAAATAATTGTCAGGTCTAGCAAAGAAGGATCCTATCTTACAAAAATATGAAAGCCAGTTTTATTATGCCCTGACAGTGGCAGTTTTTTTCTGTCATGAATAACTATAAGCAAAAATCACAAACTGTTTCTTTGCATTTATTTTAGTTATGGTCAATATTGGGCTCGCAGATCACGTGGGTAGGGTACTTTTTACTGTGTGTGTGAATGACCGTTAGCCACCACCAAAGACCTTTTTGACCCAGGAAAAACCCTGAGTGACTGTTTAACGTCTCACTGCTCAGCCTTGATTAAATCGGTATGGAGATGAGAGGTGCGTCAGGATCAGTGTGTGTAAGTGCTGTGGTGTCTTTCAGGGCGAGGTGGAGCAGATTGCCATGATGAAGCCCAAAGGACAGACAGAGCACGACGAGGGCATGCTGGAGTACCTGGAGGACATCATCGGCTCCTGCCGTCTCAAAGAGCCCATCAGCATCCTGTGCCGACGGGTGGAGCTCCTGAACGAGCAGCGCGGAGAGAAGGTACAGCCATACCTGACTGAGCATCCAGCCATCGGCATGTGATCATATGCTGCATTAATGTTCAGGAGCAGCTTCACACAGGCGCGGATCTCACAGTAGAGTTTCCCTTTTACTTTGGCTCTAAGAACAAGTCAGTTACACATGATGCAGGACACTCAAAACACACTTACTATCATCAGAGCTCACTGTCTGTCAAACGTTTTATTGGATTGCAGTAGTTCTACTGAGAAAATGGTTTTATTCTGTTGTGTTCTTAAATAGGTTATTAAATAAAATTTAGATTTAGAATGAAGAAAAAAAAGTCTTCTTAAACATCTTATGTACTGTCAGTTTTAGTTTCAGCCGGTTTTTAAGCCTGAAAACGGTTTCATGAAGCCAGATTTAGTGACTAGGCAGGTGAGAATGAACCCTGGGTTCTCTGTGCTGTAGGGCTGTCACTAACGTTTATTTTGGTAATTGAGTTATCTGTTGATTATTCTGACGATTAATCGAGTAATCTGATAATTATAGTTATTTTTGTAGTAATAAAAATAGACCTAAGTGAGCAATAGCCTTTAAAATGACTTAAAATACATATATAATAGCAATGAGGCAAAAATAGTTTAAAGTAATCAAATGTTTTATTGAACAAAACTGTTAAAGTACATAATGTATTATAAACAATAGAGCTATTGTACATTACGCAGTATAACAAATGCCAGCAGGGGGCGCCAACAACCTGACGATTGTTTTTACACGTTACTGTGTGATCTAATCCTTGTTTAGTATTGACTCAACATCTAATTCAAATGCCCACTTAATCTTTACTATTTGGCCATTTCTTTATGATAGAAATGCTATATCCACTGTAATTTCTTGAATATGTGGACATCAAAACGTGTAAACGAGTAAGTTTTTTTGAAATCGCGTTAGCATATTGAGTTAGCATATTGAGAAAGATACTGATGAATTCTCCTGTGTTTGCATAGGTTTATAAATGATTTACCTTACAAATCTGATGAAATACCGCACGTTGCGTTCCCAGATGAATGTTATAATAAACCCAAACTCTCAACAATATGCAAAGATGGAGTTTGAGATGCTCCGCACATGTAAATGATAACAGTTTGTGGAGCAGCGTTTAATGTGAACGGAGACGCTCTGACACGCATTTACATAACCTACACCCATGTAAATAATTAAAGCGCATATATTAAACCTGCATTGCATACATTTAATTAAATCGTAGCGTTTGTGAATTCTTAATAGTATTATGCTTTATCATGATTTTTAAATAGGTTTAATATGTGGAATGCGCCACTTCTGGTATTTTGCCGATTACTCGACACGGGCAAAATGCAATTGAGGATTTTTTAAAATCGAATACTTGAATAGATTCAAGGAATCGTTCCAGCCCTACTGTGCTGTGACTGGACCTCACTAATGCCTTCGCTTGCTTGAGGATCATCATGATATTAGAAAGATCAGGAACCTCATTCTGATTTACTGCAGGCTGGAAAAGGACATTTTCACTAGTGTGCTGTATCACTGATTGATTCTGACCAAACATGTTCATACCTCATCACCCTGTAGGTACACTGTGATTTTGCTGTGAAGAGTGAACTGTAGTGTGTGTGTTTGTGTGCAGCTGAATCGAGTGAAGCTGGTGGAGAAGGAGAAGAGCGCTCTGGAGGGAGAGAAGAATAAAGCCGTGGAGTTCCTCACCTTAGAGAATGACATCTTTAAGAAGAGGAATCTCCTCTGTCAGTTCTACGTGTAAGACACATGCACACCTGTGAACGACTCTGATACTTCAGATTTGACAAATACATAGTTGAATGTGTTGGATCACATGTTCAAACACAGGGGTGCTCTAGAAATTTGTTTTCCAGTAATTACCTAGACTGTCCAATAGATTCATAATGAACCGGGAGTATTTAGCATATAACAAAAGAGCTGTTGCTTCTGCAGAGCGCATCTCACTGTCAGTGAATGATTCAGTGACCCAATTCAACAGAGAGACTCATTTTGCTCCTGAATGCATCAGTGTAAAGATTATTGAAACTGATTTCATTTGATTAGTAACAAGTTTCACAATGAATGTGGGCTGTTGATTGGTTTCTTCATTGTCAGACTCAGTGATTTCATGCTGTGTGCAGTGAATTAGAGCCTCAGTAATGGCGCTGTGGTGTTACTCCATCAGCGATGCGGAAGGTTTAGTTATTCAGAGTGACGTTTGTGTTTCTGCAGGCATGATCTACAGAAGCGTGTGTCGGCCAAAGAAGCCGAGAAACAGCAGATTCAGGAGGACACAAAGGAGCTGAGTGACAAAAGCAGCCAGCTGACAGAGGAGATGAAGACCAAGAACGAAGAGCTGAAGGGCGTGGAGAAGTGAGAAACCTTTTCATCCCTCCAAAAACATGAATCATGCCTGAGTGGCATCTGTTGCTCAGACAGTTGTGTTTTGGCAGCTGTCTTATTGTGCTTGTTTTTCCTCCAAAGGAAACTAACTAAGCTGACCAAGTTCATAGAGAGCCAGAAGGAGAAATTTACCCAGCTGGACCTGCAGGATGTGGAGGTGCGCGAGAAACTCAAACACACCAAGAGCAAATCCAAGAAACTGCAGAAACAGCTTCAGAAAGACAAGGAGAAGGTGAGGCGTCCTGATCTGCTGCTCGTAGCTGCAGTGAGATCTCCAGATGATGAGCAGGTTTTCATGAGCGCTTGTGTTCTGTCCAGCTGGAGGAGGTGAGGAGCGTTCCTGCCAGCAGCGAGAAGGTCATCACAGAGGCGTCTGCTCAGAAGGAGGAGCTGGAGAAGAAGCAGCAGGTGGAGGAGCAGAAGCTGGCTCAGGTGATGGAGAGCCTGAAGGAGGAGACCAGCGGCCTGCAGGAAGATAAAGAGGTGAGATCATGTCTCTCAGACACAGCGTGAGCATGTGGGATGCCAGGCAATAGCACTCTATCGTCTGAAACATGCTGCGACACTCAATATGTTTCAGTCAACCTGTTTTAATGCGCATTTTAAAGTATCGCATCAGAAATGAGTGATGGAAATGGCAAATTTAGAATAAAAAATTTGGGGCATAAAAAAAGATCTACAAAGTTACAAATCTCAAAGTCCACTCCAAAGGGAGATATTTCGTTTTTAAAAAAAATCCCTTTTTCAAGAACTACAGCGAATGGCTCGTTTGGACTACAGCGTTGTTTTCCGGGGTTTGTGATGTCTCAAAGCGGCCCATTAGAATATCATTAAAATAAATCCTGCCTACGGAAATTCACATTTTATTGAGGACTGCTTCCACAACATGAGGGAGTAGTTTTTGGTTTTGCCAAAAAGCTTTTTCTGAAAGATGGCAGTTCCCACTTTGTCGGGACTGTATCTGCATCACAGCCTGTAAGTATGCTGCTTTATTTGTCGTTGTGTGTTTTTTACGTTTCAAAGTATAAGTTGTATGCTGTTTCTTATTACCATTGCACTTATCTGTACATAGTAAATGCAGTTGTTTTTGAGCGGTTGTTGACATCATACAGGGTTCGTACGGGTGCTTGAAATCCTTGAAATTGCTTGAATTTTATCAGTGTTTTCAAGATTTGAAAAGTGCTTGGATTTTGGATAAAGTGCTTGAAAATGAAGTTGCATTGGTTTCATCATAATTTGCTTTCTTACGGAATACTTCATATTATTTATTTATTTATTTATTTTCACATAAAATAAGCTATAGCTCCGCTCGAGTCTGCGCGTGTGGCTATAGAGTGACCTGTCTGTCTTTATTGACTCGCGCCTCTGATGGAACAGAGCAGGAGATAAAAACACGTCGGGAGGTTTGGCTTGAAAACTACAAATACAAATGTGGTTAAAATAATGTAAAGTCTCCTGTAAATTCTGCTTTTTTCATTGGAGAGTCTGCGCTTTCAAGTTGTTTAAAGGTAAGCAAAAATGCCCGTGCTCTGTCACGATTAAAGTGAAATAAACATTTCAAAGTCAAAAAGTGTTTTTGTTAATTTATCTCTGAAGTGAAGCAACTGCCTTCAGAGAAGTTTCAGTGGCATTTTCGTTTCATCTCACCGACATATAATGTCTGATAAAGTAGCGTTTATGAGGCAGCTGGCTTTGTGTACAGCCGTTACCGGGGAAACCGCTGTATCTGCCGTTCCAAAAGCGCCACCTAGTGGCAGACAGAACCTCAGATATTAGCCTTCAAACTATTATGAAATAAAGGAAAGGGATGAGTCAAAGGTGTAACGAATTATTTTAATTTAAAGCACACAAGACATCTTACTGTTTAAATGTTTTAGATTTTTGAAGGCACAAGCTTTTTGTTCTGAACAAAAACAAGCGGGATTAGGCTGTTGAAAATGCAAATTCATCCTCTGCCAACAAAATAATTCTTTATACTTCTGACTCATCCCTTTTCTTTATTCCTTAAAAATATTTTAAAGCCTGAAATGTGAAGTTCGTCACTTTATAAAACTCTATTTGTGAAAACCTGTATTTAATCGTTTTTTGTTTTGTTTTGTTTTTTGCAGTCATTTTACGGTTTAATATAGACATTGCCCTACCCCGCTCATACAGTATGTATTTGATTTGTGCAGGTCTTAAAAAGCCTTATTTTATTTTTTTAAAATCCTGCTGGTACCCTGTAAATTATTTCTTTATTTTTTTATTTTATAATTTAAATAATTTATGTTGGCTATTTATATTAAGCAATGCTATATGCAATTCAGACCGGTGGTTTTTAATAGCACAGTAACATCTGATTTAAAGTGGAAAAACTCTAGTGTGTGTGTAAACATGTAATTTACCACAGTTTAAAGTGCTGGAAAATATTGATTCAATATTGTCGGGGTCTGAATCCGGCTCATATTGATGTGGCAATGTTTGATGCCATCTGGAACTTGCTGCTTTGGCAAGGGGCGGGGCAGTACTGAAACACTGTCTAAGCTGTTCACCAATCACAGCGCACTGGGCCAGCTAACCAATCACAACACATTTCGATTTTCGGAAGGCGGGCCTTCATCAAACCCGGAACTAATCGAGCCGTTTGTGCCAGGCTGGGGAGAAAGATATTGTAATAATGCGTTTTTGTGCAAGTACACCCCCAAAACAAAATCAAGACTTTGTAAAAGAGCATAATAGGACCCCTTTAATGTGAATAATGGGAGATGGAAATGCATTTGTCTGAGCAAAGTCTGTCGTCAAAGTATTTCTGTATAATTGTCTTAAACGACTGCGTTCCCAAACAGCAGCATCCTCCTCTGAAAGCAATGACTGCATTTATTGTGTTTCGTCTGCTCGCTCTGAGACACAAGTCATTTATTATATAAGAAAATGATTATATTCAGTGGCTTCTCCTAGTTTTCTTAGTGATTTAGTGCCAGTTTATCAGGAAGTGACAATTTTGTTCTCTTTGACTCGTTGGATGGAAACGGTGCTTATTCGCAAAAATGTTTGCAATATTCCAATTTTCTGCATAAGTTAAATTCACAACTTTGGATGGAAGTCCGGCTACTGTAATGCAATAAATGCTATATTTTCTGTAAAATGTAGTACTCAATCTTTGCTCCTTGTGTCTGGTCTTCCTGCAGAAGAAAGAGCAGGAGCTGCTGGAGCTGAGTAAGACGGTGAATGAGACGCGTTCACGGATGGATGTGGCGCAGTCAGAGCTGGATATCTACCTGAGTCAGCACAACACAGCTGTAAACCAGCTCAACCAGGCCAAAACCGCTCTGCAGGAGGCTGTGGACACGCTGAGAGAGAGGAGAGCCGCCATCAAAGACCTCAGCCTCAAGATACCCCAGTGTGAGGAGCAGCTCAAGAAGGTCGGTGTGAAGATTCAGCTCTTGGGAAAAAGCTCCAAAAATGGTCAAGTGACTTGTAGAGTACTCTTCAAACGTTTGGGATCAGTAAGACTTTTAATGGTTTTTAAAGATGCTTCTTCTGCTCATCAAGGCTGCATTTATTTGATCAAGAAAACTGTAATTTTGTGAAATATTATTGCAATTTAAAATAACATTTTTCTATTTTAATATACTTTAAAATATAATTTATTTCTGTGATCTGCAGCTGTATTTTCAGCATCATTACTGCAGTCTTCAGTGTCACATGATCCTTCAGAAATCATTCTAATATGCTGATTTATTATAAGTGTTGGAAACAGTTGTGCTGCTTCATTTTTTTCTTTTTTTTTTTTTTGGGACCTGTGATACTTTTTTTCAGGATTCTTTGATAAAAATTAAAGAACAGTGTTCAAAATAGAAATTTTGTTACAATATAGCTACATTACTATTCAAAAGTTTTGGGGTCAGTAAAATTTTTTTATTTTTTTAAAAAGAAATTAATACTTTTATTCAGCAAAGTGATAAGTGATAGTAATAACTTATATTGTTAGAAAAGATTTCTGTTTTGAATAAATGCTCTTCTTTTTAACTTTTTATTCATCAAAGCATCAAAGAAAAAAGTATCACGTTCCAAAAAAATATGAAGCAGCACAACAGTTTCAACAATGATAATAAATCAGCATATTAGAATGATTTCTGAAGATCATGTGACACTGAAGACTGGAGTAATGATGCTGAAAATACAGCTGCAGATCACAGAAATAAATTATATTGTAAAGTGTATTAAAATAGGAAACTAATACTAGAAAGTGCAATAATATTTCACAATATTACGTTTTTTATTTGTTTTTCTGTACTTTTGATCAAATAAATACAGCCTTGATGAGCAGAAGAGACTCGTACTGATCCCAAACTTTTGAACAGCAGTGTATGATTATCAGGATTTTGTGGAATACTTCACAGCTGGTGTATATACGTGGCTTTGGCTGTGAGGTGGTGTGTTTGTGCTGCAGGACGAGCAGGAGCTGGAGCAGATCTCGGAGCAGGACCGGCAGAAGCGGCTGCAGGTCGGAGACATGAGACAGAAGGTGGCTGAAGCCAAGAGCTCTCTGTCCACCAACCGCAGCCGCAACAAAGTGCTGGACGCCCTCATGCAGCAGAAACGCTCGGGGAAGATCCCAGGCATCCTGGGGCGGCTGGTGCGTCCCTCACCTTCACCTCGGCTGCAGAGTCTTTCTGTGTAGACTAGCGTTGGGTATCGTTTCAATTTGATCGATTCCAATTCTTAACGATTCCCAGTTTCGATTCCAATGTGGTCAAGTCAAACATTTAGATATCAAACATATTTATTCTGTGTCTTTTTGCAAAACATTTAAATGCTGCTGAATACCATGAACAAAAATCAGCTGGCTACATAAAAACTGGACCTGATTAAGAGCTGTTTGTGTGCAAAATAGAGCTGCACCATTCTGGATAAACTGAGCCTTTGTTTTGTTTTGAATGGAGGTTGTAGTTCTCTCACAATTCTGAGGAAAAAAAAGTTAGACAACTAAACAATCTCATGGAATTTATGAATGGAATGATTCAGTGACTTCAACGTTTCATTACTGGAGGAATCAGTGTTTTTGAATGAATCTGTTCTCTTGAACGATTGAATTGATTTTCGATTGCCATCCCTAGTGTGTATATAATCACGCTCACGTTCCTGTCGTTGTCTCATCAGGGTGATCTGGGAGCTATTGATGATAAATACGACGTCGCCATCTCCTCCAGCTGCGGCTCGCTGGATAATATCTTAGTGGACTCCATTGACACGGCGCAGAAGTGCGTCACGTTCCTGAAGGCCCAGAACATCGGTGTGGCCACGTTCATCGGTCTGGATAAGGTGGGAAAGGACAGTGCGTGCTAGACCTGATTCAGAGCTCTGGAGTGCAGTGCTGATGGTGTTTGGTGTTGTTCAGATGAAGGTGTGGCAGCAGAGCATGGGCTCCATCTCCACTCCGGAGAACATCCCTCGTCTGTTTGATATGGTGCGTGTGAAGGACGAGAGCGTGCGGCCGGCGTTCTACTTCGCCCTCAGGGACACGCTGGTGGCTAGAGACCTGGAGCAGGCCACGCGGGTGGCCTTCCAGAAGGACAAGCGCTGGAGGGTGGTCACGCTGCAGGGCCAGATCATCGAGCAGGCCGGTCCGTCTACTGTTTTAGTTTTTACTAAATTCGGTTTTCATTTTTCTGGGTTGTGTTTTAATGGATAAATTAAATATTAGTAATCAAAGAGAACATTGAATTCAACAATTAATTAGAAAATGTAACAAATGACATTTTATGGCCCTATGCAATACTTTTTTTTCCTTCTCCTCCCAAATTCAGTTTTTCTGGATTACATTTAATGGTAATATTAAATATTAGTAATCAAAAACTCTAATTAATTCATGAATATTACAACAATTTATTACAAGTTTAAAAATGACAGTTTTAGGGCGCTATGAAATATTTGTTCCTGTGTTTTTTTTTTTTTTTTCTGGGTTGTTTTAATGGTTTAATTGTACTTTAATGATCAAAAATCTGTTTAATCAAATGAATTAAAACGTTAACAATTGAGTAATTTATTAATTTCTTCAATAATGGAGCCTTACAGAATTGCTGAAAAAAATAAAGCATTTCATGTTTTCTGTTTTAATATTTTTGGATTTGATTTAAAACATTCACAATCAGAAACAGTGTTAATTAATTAAATGAAGGCATAAAATATCAAATTTTTTTTTTTTTTAAATGCAATCAATTTAAAATGTGTTGTAGTGTTAAGAACAACATTGAGAAGTACATTTTACTGTACAATTAGCAATATTTCTGTTATAATTTCAAGTTAAACCAAACTTTTTAAAAAAAATTTTGGCAGGTTGTAGTGAAGAGTTATACATATTCCATATTTCTGACTGGATTCCGTCTGCATTTTTCTTGTGTTGTGGAATCATGTGTTTGTCTGGATGATGGTAATGAGCTCGCTCTCTCTCTCTTTCACCCTCAGGTACCATGACTGGAGGAGGAGGACGAGTGATGAAGGGCCGGATGGGCTCCTCGGTCTGTGCTGATGTCACTCAGGAGCAGGTCAGATCAGACGCTAACTCACCCAGAAATCAAAACTCTCCCTCATGTGGGTCCAGACTTGTATGACTTTTCTTCCATGGAGCACAGCAGGATGCATTTCCAGATACTTTAAAAACTATTATGTGCAATTTAATTTACTTTTTCTGTAAGATTCAGTTGTTATTTGACTATTTTTCTATTTGGTTGATTATCTGATTATTAAATAAACATGTTCAGTTCCAGTTTTCGACACAAAGAAAACTTTAATTTTGGTTGTGGTAAAAATACTCACCTTCTAAAGATGTGTGATTGTGTGCAGCTGGATAAGATGGAGAGTGATTTGAACAAAGAGCTGACGCAGCTGCAGGACTGGCAGCAGAGGAAGAATCAGCTGGAGGAGAAGGTGCACA
>JAFVLL020036326.1:0-19359 GCA_021397915.2 Tor tambroides | reverse complement strand
TGTGATGCTGCTGGCACGCTGAATTATTTTCCAAGTATGTGCTAAGCTGTTTTGATGAAGACGTTGGAGATGTAGAATACTGAGAAGCCAGGATCAACACACATTTTTTGTTAGATCGACTGAGTAAATATAGCTAATAAGAGCAGTAGTAGATGGCAAATCACTTGGAAGAAGGGGGTTTGCAATTTATTGTTTTTCTTCTTTGGACCATTTAGAATTTTATAGAGTAAAAGCCAAAAAAAGCTACATAGTGTTTTTAATAATGCTTTCTTTTTTAGGTTATCCATCTCCACTGTATAATCACATTATATGTTTATCTGTTGTTCAAATGTTTCCTGCTTATATTTGCATTCACAACTCTTCCAATGAAACACTAAGGCTGTAATTTAATAAAAGAATATTTTTTGTTCATTTTAAGCGTTTTCTTTGGATACACAGAGCACTTCTGGTCTAAACCATGTCTTCTGTCCTTGAAAGACCCCATTTCTCAAGTATAATTGCTGTTACTATTATATTCTTGCCTGCGGCGATATAAACTGTGCTATTTGTTGCGGTTTCAGGCTACGGTTCCCAGCACTGAAGCGGCAATGCATTAAAGAGCCATCAGCTTTCATACTGAAGTCTAATGCGAGGTCTCAACCTTACAAGAGGTGTAAACTCCACCAAAGCGTTAGTCAAGAAGTGTTATACTGCATGAATATTAGATAAAGAACAGTATACCTAAGTGCATGTAAGTGTTATATGTTGTAATGTGTGCATTTTGAATTTGGCTCCTGCTTTCACTCTCTTTGGCTTTGTCATGATTATTTAGGTCAATATGGTGGAGAACTGAAACACTATCGATTTAATGAGAAGAAGTTAATTAACATATGATCCCTGATAACTCACACAAACGTTCCAAAAAGATACTTGCTCCAAGCGTCTTATGCTGCCGCATAGTTGAGATTGGTTTTGAGTCATAGTAGAATATCCCTTTGATTTTGTGTTGTCTGTTGCACACTAATCTGGTCATGTTGAAAGTACAACAGAATCAGATATTTCTTTCTCATTTAAAGACGTCTTTTTAAAAGAGTAATTACTTGTGTCATCATCTCCTATATTTCATTATGATGCACCCATACCGTAATCAACAGCAATAATGAAAAGCAGCATAATCTATAAGCATCCACTGCCATTTTGGCTGATGGGACCCTAAATTCTGTGGCTCAAATAGATTAAAGGATTATCTGTTTTATCAAAGCTTTTTTGTCCTCAACTCTTCATGGGTTCTGTATATAACCATATATGGGTGTTTCTTCAGCTATGGGCAGTTTTGGCCCTGTGGACTAGTTTATTTAATTTGTCCACTAACCATGTCCAGCTGTGTATATCTATATACAGTACACTACCATTCTACCAAGATTTTTTGATATTTTTGGACCAACAAAGCTGCATTTATTTGATCAAGTATAAAATAAAAACAGTAACATTTAAAATAACTGTTTTTTATTTGAATACATTTTAAAATGTAATTTATTCATATGATGGCAAATCTGAATTTTCAGCATTATTTCTCCAGTCTTCATTCAGTCCTGACTTCATTCCAGTCAGAAATCATTCTAATATGCTGATTAGCTGCTCAAGAGACATTACTTATTATTATTAAGTATGTTTTTTTCTTTGATAAATAGAAAGTTTAAAAGCTTATTTATTTATTTGAAATAGAAACCTTTTGTAACATTATAAATTTGTGTACAGTCACTTTTAATCAGTTCAGTGCATTACTGCTTATTATTGCTCAGAATTTCTTTCAATTAAAAAAACTTTTGAAGAATTTATTTTATTTTATTAATTTTGTCTGGAACATTTTCACCACAGTGTCATTTTCGAATAACGTATTGTGTTTAATGGCATTCTGTGATTGAGATGACTGTGGTGGAAAATTGCATTTGACTTTTTCAGATAATTTGACAAAATTACAGGTTAACTGGAAATGAAATGATGGAACAATCAAGTATTCTGTTTAAAAACCTTGTTTTTCCTGTGTTTTTTTCACACATCACACATTCACACATATCATATGATGAAGTTTTACAGTTGTAGGTTGATCTTTTTTGAAAAAAAAGCAAAAACTTAAATTTGTTGACAATTTAGAAATATTGTTAAATGTTAATATAAAAAAACAACCTTTGGGTCATAAAGGTCCCTGAAGTTGAAGAAACACCCATCTAACGCCATTAATAGCAATTACAGTGTGTTTGCCTTTTCTGACACGTTTATGTCCATTAAAACACTGAAGCCATAATATCTTGTTGTCCTAAGTAAAGATTATATTACAATGCCCTAGTGAGATATTGTTTGTGAGCAATCTGTAATCATGTCATTAAGCGCCGGCTCTTCAGATTTTCGGGTGTGTATGCTTTCCTGTGATGTGTTGCTAGAGATGTGTATCTCTTGGAACAAATCCACAGGAGTCCACAGATACTGTCACAGTTGCTGCTTGTTAAAATGAAATGTGGAAAGTGACCTGAAGGAGGACATTCAGTGACCCTTCACAAGCTCTATGATGGTCCAAAAACTAGAGGATACATTTCCTTTCTATTTTGAATGCCAACATTCATTCCTCACTGTCACTTTGATAATATGAGGCATGTCGATCAAATGCTGAAAAGCAGTGGACAGGTTCACTTCATCTGACTAGAGCAAAATAAAAGACCTGTTGTGTTCCAGATCATGTTATTAGGCAGTTACCTCATGTCACAAGCTATAATTGCATAATCATATAATCATAATCATTATTATAATCTGTGTTCATTTGTGTTTTTTATTTATAGGTGGCTGACTCATAAACCTTTAAGCATCAAACAGCCTGGATAGTCTAAAATAGAAATCCGTGTTCTGATAAATCCAAAATGTGTGTGTCGAGCAGGTTGTGAATTATATAATCTGAGAGGTTGCTTATGCCCTTTTTTCGCCTCATGTTCCAGATGCCAGACAGAGTAAAGTTCTTAGACGGGGAATTTGAGAAAATTCCTCCCACGCCCTGGGAAAACCAAACAGTCCTAAACTACTTGGACAGAAATCAAAAGCCTCCTGGCCTCTAAACGTCCCTGCATCAGAAAAGATGTGTGCATTTGTGTGTGCATAAAGCACCATAGGGAAAGCACATATTTGCATTGGGTTCGCCTTAAAATTATTTGTTTGCACTGGGTTGCTGGGTTGATTTGACCAGTTTTGCTATGACACGACTGTGGCTCCATTACGTAAAAGATTTTCTTTATTTAGACATATGGGATTAGGTTTTTGGCATTTAAAATAATGTTTGAGATTAAGGCTACAATAATTTAAAACGTATTTCTAGTACAATCTTTGTTTTGTCAAAAACACAGCATCAACATCTGAGCTTAGATTCAGACTGACAAGCCTCTGGTCAGTGGCGTGTAGCATTAGTCTGTGAGTGACAGACAGTTTGATGTATCTGAACAGCAGGGGAGAATTGAAGAGAAGGGACACATATATTTATTTGATCAGGATTTTATAACATGATATCATATCAAAATTTAAATAAAAATGTAAAAATAAAAAAATAAATATATGAAATAAAATAAAATGTAAAAAGCTGCTTGAAAGTGAATGGGAATTTGAGTAATTTTTTATAATAATTTTAATAATTAAATGTGATTTATCAGACTTGATGGCTTATAATTACTGATATCAGACCTGATGTGATGCATAAATATATGCAATATATATATATTGACTTATTGAACAAAGCTATAAATCAATAGTTTTTTACAAATAATTTTAAATTTGTGTGCAAGTCATATGGCAAAATGTATGACACTTTTTCGCCGCCGCCTTAATTCATTAATTAATTTGGTTGACGCTCAACAGCATCTGTCCCCATTCGCCTTCTTCTTATTGAAATAAGTGGATATTTTTCTGTATTCTTCTGATATATAGCATACGACAATATTTTTTTATAATTTTTTCATCTTTCTTCTTTTTTATTCATTTATTCATTCATTTGGCATGCAGCATCCACCCCCCATTTATGTTTATGCCTTTATGTTCTGCAAAAGAAAGATTGGCATACAGGTTTGGAACAATATATTTTCACCTTTAAGAATATAGAGTTATCCAGTTGTTGTCTTAGGCATGGATACACCAAATTTAGATTTCTGTGTAGATTTATGATGCACATGCCCTCGTCAGTCTTACTTAAAGAAAATAGTGTCTGTCTTTGGTAAAAATATCATATTAAGCTTATCAGACACACTGGCCATCTGCTGTTGTCCTGCTGTTTGCCTTTGAAACTGCAAGACACAATTTCGTACTGTCCGTTTTCTTCCGCCCTGCTGTTATGAGACTGACTGACTCTCCTTCAGCATTTAACACTGTCATTTCATCAGTCAAGTGCTTTAAAAATATTATAATGGTGCTCATGTTTGCTAATAACTTCATCCTTGTATAACATGTGTCTAATTGAACTGATGGTGTTGCAGTTCACCCCGTGGGCCGTGTTACAAAACTCTTGATCTCCCCTACGGAAAATGAAAGTAATGCACATTCCTATTCTGAAACAGAAATGGAGGAACAGAAAGTGAAAATTTCAATCTGACAGCATGAACAAGTCCCTGACCTGACTTTATGTTTGCGTAATTCTTGCGTTCCTTCGCTGCGTAAATGTCTAGTCCAATCGCTTCAGTGTCACTGTGGATGTTTTTCGCTGTCAGTCTGTCAGCAGGCTCTAAAGGGCACACGTTACATACAGGAAAGCACTCAATCTCTTGCTCTCGTTTGCTTTCTTTTCATTTTTGACTATATCTAAAACAGCCTGGTTTGTTAGGTCAGACACTGTGACACCTGAGATTTTGAAACTGTGTCATGCCACACAGTTCAGACTAATGTTTGAGTTTTTGATTTGTGATGGAATACAGTGTAGGTTTAAATGCTTTTTTAGCACTGAAGTACAATAGAAGTAACTCTACAGTACAGTAAATGTGCATGCTTACTCATGCAATTTTGTGGGAGTGTGTGTGTGTGTATGTCGCATAAGCTCTGGTGGAATTATGTACACAGGTGGAGTTGCTTTGTAAGCTCACTCTGGATTATGACAGGTAAAAAGTCTCTTGCAGCAAGTTATAATGAACACAAAGCATTTGACTTGAAGCTTGACTACAGTTTCTTTGTACCTGTAAGAAAACATATTTTACTCATGCCTGCTTGAAAAAAAAATCGGTTTTTGGTTAAATCCAAATTATAGTATATTAATAAACAATAAGTTTATGTTAAGGTTGCAATGACATTAAAATTGTGGGCAACATATAATTATTTTCATGTTATGGCCAGTAATTTTATTGTCTGAATAAAGGTAAGAGCTAAAATCAATCATTTTAAATTATTAAAAAGTAAATTTAGGCCTCACAACATGTATGTTTTAGACATCACAGCACAAATTATTTTGACTTTCATTTTGAGATTTACTAAAGGTTACATTTAAAAGTGTTATTAAATCGGGTTGTTATATACTGTGCATCCTTAGTTTTTGTGCTGAAATCAAATCAAATTTACTTGAATTGTTTACGTGAATTTAAGTTTGGGTTAAGTTGTTAGGCCTAATTGTAACCTTATAATGTAAAAGGGCTCCCTATAGTTTTAAGCATAAGCTCAGGTAGATTTTTATCACTAAGAAAATGTAAACTATAACTGAATGTATTTAAAGAAAGAGCAACTTGTTCAGTAAACCACTGTTTATTTAAAAAAATAAAATTTTTTAAAAAAGTTTAGTTTTCCCCCTGCTATACCGAAATCATACCGAACCGTGACATTAAATCCGAGGTACGTACACTGTAAAAAAAAAAAAAAAAAGTTGGGCAAACTTAAAAGTTTAAGGCAACCAGCTTCAGCAGATTTTTGAGTTTTCTCAACTTCTTGTTTTAAGTTTATACAACAAAAAGTTGATAAATTTCCTAAAAAATAAGTTGAGAAAACTCAAAAATCTGCTGAAGCTTTTTTTTACAGTGTACCGAACCGTCATATTTGAGTATATATATATATATTTCTAACAGGGTTATCGATATCATCACTGTGAAAAGCCCATTATGTTCCCACTCTTTCTGTAAGAACGGTGTTAATTCTTTTGCTCTATAGTGCTTTGTTTTCTTTGCACTTCACATGTTTATCATTTCTGTCTCACGCTGAAAATGAGATTGAATTGATAACTGCTAAAGACCTGCTGAGATGTGTGAGTGTGGTCTGTTGTGTGAAGTGCAAAAACAAGCTTGTGTTCAAATCTTTATAAAAGTGAGCAATTGTTTTGGATATTGAATAAGATTATTGAATATCATTTGTCTTATTAATTATCCTAAATGTTAGCGATTTATCATAAAATGCGATACAATACTGTCTCGTATGATAATTTAACACACCATTGTGTTTCTTGCAGTCATTTTACACCTCATTAAAGTCATAACACCCACTGCCACATGCTTTTAATGTGTCACATTTTAAATATTTTTGTCAAAATTATAGTTGGAAATATTGAAATGCTAATTTAGTTCTTATACACTTGCTAAATTCATTTTTAACAGAACTTTTTTCTGAATTAAATTAGAACACATTGAATTTATTATAAAATATGGAAAGTAGACACAGTTTACTTAAGATTTAATCCTTTTATGAAGATTGTTTTTGAAGGGTTGTTCATGGTCATAGACACTTAGCTGATTCATGTGCAATTCTCAGTAAATGTCATTCTTTTCTGTCCTCTAAAGAGACATTTTAGGCCATAAAAGGCTGTAGCATTATACCATCATGTCTAGGCTGTGCTGAAAGTGGATGTTAAAATGCGGCGGTGGAATAGGCCACACATAAATGTTTTTCTTTGGGACCCAAACAAGACTTCCTGGAAGAAAGAGTCATTTCAAAGATATTTAAGTGAATCACGGACCTTACCCAGCTTGCCATTTTAATACCTGCTCTTTTCTTTAATGATGATTTAAGTCGTAAAGTTAAAAATGCTTACCACCGAATTTGTACTATGCAGTAAATTGGACATAATTACCTGCACGTTGATGAGGAAGTAGCCCATTCCTCCAGTGACTAAAGGCCCAGTTTTGTGTTCATGAAAGTCAGGAGGTTTTTATTAACCCTATATATGTTACACGTCCCCATGAGAAATAAAAATGAAAGGACACTCAGGACCGACACAGTTTTGGAGAAGCAGCAGAAAGACAGATAAGGAAAGAAAGAGTGAAAACATTTGACCTTTTAAATCATCAGATTATCTCCAGTTATATTAGATTATGAGGCAAAATCACCTTAGGACTTCAGTTTTGATTGTCTTATGAAAACCATCTCCCCTCAGTACGGTTGAATATGACGTTTGTTTAACAAGAAGTGATGCTTATCGGTCACAAGAAACCTGCTATTTTGCTTTAGAAAGAAGCTGCATTCTGAAGAAGTTGGTGGAAATTTTTTTTCTTTTCTCACTGTGGTAGGGTCCTCAGCCCAAACCAGCTGTCACAATACTTTAAAGGTGATTGCAAGATTTCTGCTGCCTTTTTGAGGTTTCCTGTTCGGGTAGTCAGTTCTGAAGCGTTGCTATGAGCAATCGGCACACATAGATGCAAACACACATGCAGTCTCTAAGGAAACACACAGTAAAAACACTGCAGTGCCTTCCACTGGGCAGCACAACAGTTGGGATGGAAACTCTGCAGCTGTTTCTTGTGAATCCAACACCATGGTTTTACTGGTGTTTTCATGCACTGTTTTTTTTTTTAACAGCACATCGCTGTGAAACCTGCAGACTGAATAATGTATAAAATTTTAAAATGTAAAAATATATACTTTTTAGATAAGATGTATAAAACATTTCTATATTACATAACATATATAGTATATTTTTATTTTTTTTTTAATTAATATAAAAAATATTTTTTACATTTCTGATTTCTCTCAACATTTCTTATTATCAAAATAAAGATTTTTGCAGAAACTTTGATAGATTTCTTTTTTTAGGACTCTTTGATGAATAGAAAGTTCAAAAGAACAGCGTTGATTTAAAATATAAATCTTTTGTATTGTATCTTTACTGTCACTTTTGATCAATTTAATGCATCTTTGCTGAAAAGAAGTATTCTTTTTTTCTTTTTTTATTGACTCCGCAACTCTCCAAAAAATCTCTTTACTGTCACTTCAGATCATTTTTGTGTCTTTGCCAAAAAGTATTCATTTCAAGTTCAAGTTGCTTTATTGGCATGACATTTGTGTGTATTGCCAAAGCATTTTAAGTATGTGTAAAATACAGAATATAATTATATACAAAGTAATAAAGGAGACGATAAATGAGTAGTAAATGAGAGAAAATAAAATAAACAGCAGACGTATCTCTAATATTAATAAATTATAATTAAATTATAATAATTACAATTATATACAATGAAGAATATGTAAAATAATTTCTTTAAATAAAAAAATTACTGATTCCAAACTTGCTTTCCATATTATACATTTTATTAAAAAATTTGAATTTTTTGCATTTTCAAAAAAAAGGTTTCTCCATAAATAGCGTATGCAGCCCAACCCGTCTAACTGTCAGTAAGTGGTCATTTCTAACAAAAATGAAGAAAAACATTTCAACACAACCTGTTCCTATTTGATTCATGGGAAACATGAAGATGTTCTGTAAATCGAGAACAGACCTTGTGGTTGCGGTTTCTAACGGGACACGCGGTTTGCACTGTGTACGTGTGAGTACACTCCCTTAGATGGCCAGAAGCTCAGGAAACAGAGCTCACAAACAAGCATTCAAGCACACATTTAAACTGCCGCTTTGATCTGAGGCATTGTAATGTAGGGACTGGTGAAAGTGACTCATTTTTTCCAGACAGACTCATTAATTGGTTGCTGGAGGATCGTGAGCCACATCTGTTGTGCTTCTGCCTTATAAGTGGTTGAAGCGTCGGTCTGGCTTGGTGTGGTGTGAGGTCACTTCCTCTGGGGCGACTGACATTAGTGTGGCTTCAGCTCCATCCATCTGACGCTGAAATGCAGTGCCAGTACTCAGATATGACGTGTCGCTCTATGTGGGTTTGATTGTGGGTTGGGTGTGTGTCTATTAAAGGATTCATGCCCTTTTGGACTTTAATGTGTGATCTGTGAAGTTTCTCAGTGTAGAGTCTGAGAATCG
The DNA here is from genome assembly GCA_021397915.2 of Tor tambroides. Lineage (NCBI taxonomy): Eukaryota > Metazoa > Chordata > Actinopteri > Cypriniformes > Cyprinidae > Tor > Tor tambroides. The sequence continues at coordinate 10,184 of JAFVLL020036326.1, read as the reverse complement.
TCTCGGTATCAGGCACAGTAAGCAGTACTTGAGGAATTCCAGCTCACTGATCAAAGGTCACAGTCTAGCAAGTATCTTAGCAGCTTTTGTTTCAGCATCGACATCAAAGTGAAATTCTCAGAAGTTGATGAGTGTGGTTTTCAGTGGGTTGGGTTGGGTTTTTAGGCCAATATATATATTCTTGTTACAGTTTACATGGTTCCCAGTTATAATATTTATAATTGTTATAGTATTAAAATTTATTTGCAATTAATTTTATAATTAATTTTAGTGTTTGTTTTAATAAAAGTTAGATTTTTAAGTCAAATTATTAGCTTGTGTTTTAATTAAGGCTGTGAAATAGGGTTTTAGCCATATAAATTCATGATAGCATGGTTCCTAGTTGTAATATTTATAATTGTTTTAATTATAATAATTTATTTGTATGCATTTTTATCATTTATTTTAATTATAATAATTTACTGGTATTTATTTTTGTATCATTTATTTTAATATATGACTTGGATAATTGGTGTTTTATCTTAAATTATTGTCTAGTTTATCTTTTAATCATAGGGCTATGAATCAATAAAAATTAAAGTAGTGAATCACAGTTATTTTAAATAATATTTTTAATGTCATTATTTTTAATGGCAAATATTACCTATCACTATCGCTATATAAATAAAGATACCTATACCTCTATTTAATATATTATTTTTGAATTTCTAAATAAAATAATGAACTATAGCCATTCAGTGTTATATTTGAAAGTCATCAAGTTGAATATTAAAAAAATAAATAATAATAATAATAATAATCAGTCTATAATCTGTTATCAGTTTAAACTGAAAATTATTAGACTGCTTAATTAGCTTAAATACATTAATGAAATTCACATTCACTATAGGTCAATGAGTAATTTTCACAGTTTGATTGCATATTTCATAATGTTGGTTTTCTATTATTTTTGTACTGACAATTATTGTCATTGCCTCCATGCGCAATCTGGTTTATCAATTTTTTAAATAAAATATTAAATAATTATATTAACTGTATTAAGTTATTAAATAATAAAAAAATCAAATATTAATAATAATTATTCGGGTGAACACATTTTTTATACATCTTTTACTCCCAAATTCCCTTTTACTCCCAAATATTTGGAGGTCTGTGTTGAGGATATACAGTAAAAGGCTGACATAAGCAACGTCCAACTCAACACCTGTCAGTAACAGACTGGCCATTTGTGTTTTTTAGCTCTCTGTCATTGTCCTTTCAGCCTGCTGTACCCCACTGACTCAGAGCTGTCATAAATTACAACTAAATCTGAGTGTCAGACTTGCTGCCGTCGCAGTTCTGTTTTGTCCGTAACACTCAGCGAGACACATTTGGCACAATCACTGGAGCCTTTTATCTTTACTCAATAATCATTGTGGGAACATTTTCAGAAGGGAAGACCACTTTTTGTGATAGCACAGGCACGCATTGCTTAATGAAACAATATTGTGTGTGTTTTAATAAGAGAATGGCAGAGGATGAGGAAAGCTGATGAGAGTGCCTGGATAAAGGCTTCATAATCTCAGAAGCTGCATGTGACCCACAGGGCTATTGCTGGGCCGCTGTCACACTTTTTGACAGCATATTAATAGGGATTTGTGCCCCAGATGTCTGCCGCTTCTGATAGGTGCCAGCACAGCATCGTCTGTTCAGAGCTCTGCCACTCCATTCCGCTCAAAAGCAAATCCCTTTTTTCTTGCTTTGTGTGCAAACCTGTCAAGAACTGGTGAATTACTCTTATGTGGAATTTAGTTCTCGTTCTTCACTTGGAATATTTGTTCAGGCAGTTTGTGCTCATAGTTTGGGAAGGCTGTGCGTTTGAATGCTTCTCCTTATTATACTGTATTTTTAGTATTACTATACATAGTATTCATTACTTCATTTTTAATGCATTACTATTGATCTTGGAACATGTAGTGTCAAATAACTGCATATCCAGTATGCAACTGTTTCATATAGCAATGGCATCAAGGAATAATACTGTTTCTGTAGACATCTGATACCCGTTGCTTGTTTGAATTAATCTGTGTGTTATTTTGGAAAATATGGGAAAAGGATGAAAACATAACACTGCATGCACACTGCAATATTTCTCATACAAAAATGTTCCTTCATGCATTTCTAATGGTAAATCTGTCTTGTATAGAAGAGACTTTTCCTTGGGTTGACTGTGCCACCTTGTGGCTGGAAAAATTAAATCTTTCCCTGCTTTTGTAATATTGTGAAAAATTGATGACTGTTGTTTTACATTATAAACTTGATTAGAAAATAATTACATGTTTTATATAATATTGTTATATTATAAAATGTCATTTTGATAATAATAATAATAATAATACCATACAGCAACAATTTTATTTATATTTATTTTGGATAATATTAATTGTGAAAAACTGATTACTGTTGCTTTATATCATAAACTTGATTAGAAAATATTTACTTTTATTTTATATAATATCCTTGTAATATAAAATGGTGTTTTAATAGTAATACAATACAAATACAATTTTATTTGGTAACACTTTATTTTAAATTATCCTTGTTACATGTTACATGTACTTAACTTACTATTATAATAACAATAAATTATGTATAATTACATGCAAGTAACCCTAAGCCAAACCATAATCCTAACCTTAACCATATAGCAAGTACATGTAGTTAATTCATATTACCCAGTACTTAAATGTACACTGTAACAAGAACAACTTAAAATAAAGTGTAACCTTTTATATTTATTTTAGAGAATATTAAAAATATATTTAAAAAAACACAAATAACAACAAATGTTGGAACGTACTTTGTAACTCAAATGAACATTTTATAATTTTAATGTTTCCAAAATATGATATCTGATCATTTTTATTGTTGCATTTCAGGTATACTCTTTTCCACACTGGTGTTTGGACCGGCTTGTGGTTTCATCCTGGGATCTGTCTGTACCAACTTTTATGTGGATGCTTTGTTCATCGACACAAGTGAGTTTCAGTTCTTCCTCTGTATCTCCAAATACAACACAAACACTCAGTTTAGAACAACAGAAAACTGCTGCTAGGCATTTTGTTTCCCACCAACACGGCTCTTGCATCTATTGAATAATTGAAAGCACAGGGCCTCATGTTCTGTTTCACTGTCACGATCAATAATCAGCGACAGAATCAACTGAAAAAGGACAAAGAATTTTTCACACTTAAGATGCTCATTCCTACTTGCTGATGCATTAGCTGTTGTCAAAAGTAAATGGACATCCCTTTCTGTTTAAGCGGTTTGGTCATTTCAGCTACATCTATTCCACCAAATGTAGCAATAAAAATATTTTTAGTAGAATAAGGCTTACTGAATAGCTCAGTGACTCCAATGACTTTGAACAGCGCAATGGTTTTGATGTCAGATGTCTGTGAATTGCATCATGTAATTTTTTTTTTTTTTTAAATGTCTGCATATGTGAGAGATTTATCATTCTGCTACACATTATTCATGTATTTGCCATCTTATATTTGCTTTTCTCAGCTAAGCTGAACATCACTCCTGATGACCCCCGCTGGATCGGTGCATGGTGGGGCGGCTTTCTCCTCTGCGGTGTCTTACTCTTCTTCTCTGCCCTCTTCATGTTCGGTTTCCCCCAGTCTCTGCCCGGCAAGGAGGTGGAGGGAGGTCTTGAGAGCGAACAGGCCATGCTGCCCTCCTCTCTACCCCAGGATTATGAGAAATCCAAGCCCAGCAATGGAGTCGTGCAGAACTACCAGCCCAACAGCAACAGTCTGTCCTGCTGCCAGCAGCTCCGAGGTCTCTGTGCCAGTAACTGGCTCCAATCACTATGCACAGTTACACAACCGCTAAACACTTCCCTTTCACTGAATCTATGACTCCAAATCCACCATGTGATGTTCAGTGTATTCTTATTGAGATTAGTCTGCTTTAGCTGAACACGGTTACACTTGTCTTTAAAGAATAAGGAGAGATGCTAGACACAAACACCTGATGTGGGTCTTTTTCTTGATTGCGTGTATGTTAAATTGAAGGGTTGATCTGCTTAAATCTGTTTAAACTGTACCGGACATCTTCCTCTAATCGCAAGTCTAATTATACTTAATGATACACTGAGGAGGCAATTAGACAATTAGAGTTAAGTCGTACTTATTAGCAGGCCCACATGGAATCTGCACCCGCAGGAGTTTGTAGAAAGCTCAGCAGATTTCCACTGAACGTCTACACATCCACATCCACTTATGTTTCAGCATTTAAAAAAATACTTGGAAACAAAAATCATTTAAGTGAATATATTATATGTCTGTCTTTTTTAGTTTTGGTTTATTTCATTTTTGTTATTTTAGTGCTTAGTTAGTTTAGTAGTTGAACTTAAACTGAAAGAAAAATATTTTTGAAAATTCAGTTTAAGTTCAAATACTAAAATAACTAAAATTAAATAAACTAAAACTAAACAAAGACAGACATATAATATAGACATATTTAAAAAAAAAATATTAAAAAAGAACTAAAATTAAAAATGAACAAATTACAGCAAAAAAAAATTAAGTCTAATTTAAAATATTAACAAAATTATAATAATATCCTCTCATATAATATAAAACTATAAAGATACTAAAATAACATTGGCTGAAATAAAATATAAATATTAGATGAAAAACTTAAAAATGTCAAAAGTTACTTTGGCAACTAACTCGAATTAAAAGTAGTACTAAAATTACTGAAACTAGAACTGAAATTAAATAAAGATCAAAATTAAAGCTAAATAATAAATAAATAAATATATACATTTAAAAAAACAATGACGAAAGCTCATAGCCTAATAAAATGACTAAAACTAAAATTAAAATGAAAACTGACTATAAAAAGTTAAAAACTGATTGAAAATATTAATAAATGTCATATAAATAATACTAAAATAACACTGTTATGTTTTGTCAGTGAAGTATATTGTGTATTTTTTCTTTTTCTTTCACCAGTTAAAAGAAGTGTAGTGCTCTCATGTTTCCTATGAAATAGAATGTTCAATTAGACAAGGTGCATGAAATTATCAATTTTATACATTGTTTCTGGTCAAGTAAATTATCTGGTTTCATTTTTTAATGTTTTTGTTTAAAAAAAGCCCTTTTGTAGCAGTGAGGAGAGGGGGTCAAAATTTGATTGATTTGATTTAGAAGATTATTAAGAAAAACATATTTAATTTGGAGTAATGTGCAAAAAAAAAAAACATTAGTCTGGATCTGCTTATTAGAGTAAAGTTTTTAAATATGTTTCCAGCCAAACATGAGGAAGCACTAAAGCTTTCAGCCTGAAAGACTTTTTGCATGCTAACTGCCACTCTCCGGGTTCATACTGCTGTTCTTGTTTCTCATCTGTTTGTCTGTAAATAGAGTAATTGTTATGCTGGCATTGTGCTATACTTGTAAGGCTCTCATTTTGTACAACAGCATCCATCAATCACGTAATATCTGATTACATGCTAGCTAACGTGATGCATTACTAGCAAAGAAGCCATGGCAGCACAAGCTGAAGGCAAACACACAAGACTCTGTGCAGCAATAATGCAGGCAGCTCTTTTGACCAACATGGTCGATGCATTTTTCAAGATTTTGCCATCTGGTATAAAAACAGTCTCCGTCGTGTTGTTTCAGACACATCTGTCAAATATATCAATCAAAATGATGGCTTCCCAGAATGTATCCGCAGCTCTGCAGCACTTTAGAAAAGAAACAGGAAATTAGGGGGTGAATGTCTGTTGATTGCATCATAAATCATCTGTTTCTTCATTCAAATGTCAATCTTAACTTTAACCGAATGCTAGTCTGTCATTAATCTGTATTTTGGGCTCAGTCACTGAACTCTCTGTCTCCGTCTCTCCACTCTGTCGCTTCCTTTTTCACTCCAGTTATTCCCAAGGTGACCAAGCACCTGCTGTCAAACCCAGTGTTCACGTGTATTGTCTTGGCTGCCTGTATGGAGATTGCTGTTGTCGCTGGCTTTGCTGCCTTCCTGGGCAAATATCTGGAGCAGCAGTTCAACCTCACCACCTCCTCTGCTAACCAGCTGCTGGGTGTGTATAAAACACATGCTGTAGACACACACTTATACACACAGAACCAGCTCCAAAAGTCTGTCAGAATGTATTCTTTTGTCTTGTTCTTTTTTCATTGCAGATTTTTAGCAGTCTTATTTTTCTTATTTTTGGCATTTAATTTTTAATACAATAATTATTATTTTTTTTACATTACGATTTAATTGCAATTTGTTGTCTAATACAGATTTTCATTGCAAATTATTAGCAAAAAAATTGTTTCCTACATTTATTATTTTTTTTCTAATTTAATTTTAAATGCAATTACAATTAATTTGACTATTTTTTTCTAATTCAAGTTTTATTGCACATTTTTAACAGAAAAATGTCAATTTCCTTTATTTTTAGTATAATATACTAATTTAATAGAAAATTAGCTGCAAAAATTATTAGCAGAAAATCTGTTTTGAAAATGTGAATTTTAGTTCATTGCAAATTATTAGAGGAAAATGTCTGTTTTGCTGTTTTAATTTTTGTGTATTTTTCAAATGAAATTTTTAATGCAATTAAAATCATTTTTTTAAATAAATTCTAATTCCTTTTCATTGCAAATTCTAGCAGATTTTCCCCTATTTTTAGTGTTATTTGCTAATGTTTTACAAATTATAATTTTTCCCAAAAATATTAGCAGTTTGTCTATTCTACTGTATTTTTTTATTATTATTATTTTTACTGATTTAATACAAATCATTTAATTTTTCATTGCAAATTATTAGCAAAAATGTGTTTCCTATTTTTATTATTTTTTCTAATTTAATGTTAATTGTAATTAATTTTACAACTTATGATAACAATTTTTATTGCAAATTATTAACAGAAAAATGTAAATTTCCAATATTTTTAGCATTATATACTAATTTAATATAATGTTTCAAAATTATTAGCAGAAAATCAATTTTTAAAATGTGTATTTTTAAAATTCAATAGCATTTATTGCATTGCAAATTATTACAGTAAAATGACTGTTTGGGTTTTTTTGGGTTGTTTTGGGTTTTTGTTTTTTCCAAAAATACATATAAAATTTTTACTGTATTTTTTATTGTTATTATTTTTACTAATTTAGTTCAAATCATTTTTTCCATATCATTCACAGAAAATGTGTCTAATGTGAATGTGTATATTTTGTCCATTTTTTAATTTAATAGAGTTTATTCCTTTGCAAATGAAAACAATTTTAGTGAAATAAATTTGGATTCCCAGATTTTCAAGACTTTCTCAGTCTTTTGAAACTCACTTTATCTTAACACGTTTATCTTTGACTCTTAGCCAGTAAACCTGCACAAATTATAATTTATAATTATAACATTTGCATTTATTTATTTAGCAAAAGCTTTCATCCAAAGCGACTTACAAATGAGGAATACAACAAAAGCAATTTATCGACATCTGAAGTGCCGCAATACAAAGAAAAGTACAAAGATAAAAGGATATACAGGTACACAGCAAAGCTTGACTTTATGTAACACATAATTCTGTGGATATTCTCTTGATAAACAGGGATGACGGCCATCCCGTGTGCTTGTCTGGGCATATTCCTGGGAGGTTTGCTGGTGAAGAAGCTGAACCTGTCTGCTCTGGGAGCCATTCGAATGGCCATGCTGGTCAACCTGATCTCCAGTGCCTGTTACGTGTCCTTCCTCTTCCTGGGCTGTGACACAGGACCTGTCGCTGGGGTGACGGTCGCCTATGGCAACGAGTACGGACGGCTCAGCTGCTTTTTTCTCCTCACAGCCTTGTTATTTTTTGTGCCATTTATAATGTCTTTGCAGAGAAGCTAAGGGATGACAAGTCTACATGCCGAAACCTCTCTTTTAGTGTATGAGCCAGCTTCAGTATTTTATAGATTTTCACAGGTTTTCTTATTGAGTATTTCAAGGGAATAGGAGAGAACGGATTAGTAATACATCCCAGTTTATTTTCCAGGCCCACATGGAATCTTTGCTTATAGAGCTGCACACATGGATTTTGATTGATCTCAGTGACTTGAATGTTTTAAATCTGTTCATTTGTTGATGCTTTCTGCTTGTTTTCGTCATTACACCAGTAGGCGGCAAAAATGAGTGTATTTTTGTGTTATGAGCAAGTCACTGAATCACTCAGATTCTTTAAAACATCTTTCATGATCAAAACAAGCCGTATACTTAATTAAAATAGCCATTTTTACAAAATTACAAAATTTACTAAATTAGAGATTTTCATAAGAATGTTCTACTCAAATGTCTTTAAAGCAGGTCTATGTTTTTCATCCATTTTTTCATTGCAAATTATTAGCAGAAAATATCTATTTCCTCTATTTTTTTATTATTATATTTTGATATATGCATTTTTAAACTATTAAAATTAACTTAATTTATATTTTTTGTAATACAGTTTTTCATTGCCAGTTATTGGCAGAAAATGTCATATTATCTGATTTTTTTTAATCATTTAATTTTAATACAATTCATTTATTATATCATATTCTTCTAATGCCATTTTTTTTAAAATTATTAATAGGAACATGTCTATTTCTCAACTATTGATGGTTTATTATTTTTATATTATTTTTTATTTTTTTAGTAATTTGATACAAATGTTTTTTTCTAAATTATTAGTATAAGATTTTCCCCCTATTTTTATAATCACTTTTACTAGTTTAACACAATTTTTTTATTGTTAGTAATTATTTGTCTTTCTTTTTAATGCAACACTATTTATTTCATTGAAAATTATTAGCAGAATTTTTTTTGTGAAAACGTTTTAGTGAAACTCTGAATCTCAGATTTTCATGATTTTTACACAAATGAATTAAAATGAATTTTACTTTATTTTTTGTAATACAGGTTTTCATTTAGCAGAAAATGTCCTATTATCCGATTTTATTTTATTTTTATAATTTAATTTTAATACAAATTTTTTTTATGCAATGTTCTTCTAATTATTGATAGGAACAATTTATATTTTCACATATTTTAGTATTATTATTAAGTATTAACGTTTTATTATTTTTTATTTTTTTAATATTTATTATTTTTTTCAGTAATTTTTAATATTTTCTTCTTTTTAATGCAACACTTTTTATTTCACTGCAAATTATTAGCAGAACAATTTTTGTAAAAACCATTTCAGTGAATCCCAGATTTTCGTGATTTTTGCACATTCATAATTCTTCTCTGAATGAGACTGACAAACTAAACGAACTCACATGCCCCTCTTGTTAAGTCGGTCAGCAGATGTTTCATTCATTCAGTTTGTTCATGAACTAGCCGTCCCAAATCATTCAGTTCGCTCAAGAACAAGATGTCACTGCTGCTCCAATTTGTTCAGAGTCAACACACAGACTCATTCCGTATTTATTCAATATTTCTGTATACACCATCCCAAGCTATTGGTTTTCCCCCAAAATGGGACCAGTTCCATCCCCAAAAGTCAAACAATTCCATCTGGGCCTGCTCCTATCTAAGCTGCTAAACAAACAAGGCTGTGTGTGATAAATCAAATGAACTCATTGACACTCAATATATCAAATGCGAGACAAAAGAACTGGCTTCAAACAGGTGAATGTGTGTTTGTGTGTATATAGGACACTGCAAGTAGGCCAGAGGCCGGAAGCCCCCTGCATGAGTCATTGTAACTGCTACACTTCATCCGTTAGCCCCGTTTGTGGCTCCAACGGTGTGACCTACTTGTCCTCCTGTTTCGCTGGCTGCACCAGATCCATCAGCACCGGACTACCACCTCCTCTCTCTCAGGTCATTACCCATCTCATTTACACAACAACGTTTGTCTCTCGCTGTTTCTTTCCTCTTCGCTGTCACATACTCTCTGTATGTCTGTTTTTCTTGCTCTCCGCTCATTTTCTGGACAGCTCATGTCCAGCGTGGGTCATTAGAAGCGAAGCCCACAATGCTCATCAGATATACAGTATGTCGGAAAGGACACAGCGCTCTGCCTGCCAGGCATCTTAATGGCCACTGCAATATGGGCCTCTGCACTCATTACCATACAAAGCGAATGGTCCAAACTGGAATAGATGAATCCAAGACAACAGTCACAACCATTATCGTAATTGAGCACTGGCTCACGA
>JAFVLL020036325.1:6815-63416 GCA_021397915.2 Tor tambroides | reverse complement strand
CGGCAAAGTATGTGCATTATATGCATATGGCTACGTTAGCTGTAACAGAGATGTGTAAGATGTGTACATGTAGTTTACAGTCGCTTACTGAAGGCTCTGACTGAAACCCCACGGTACGCCACTGGTTAATACAGAAGCTTGGCTTGCTTCACGGCTGTTACGGGGTGGAAACCTTGAATGGTGGGAGGGGGTCCAGAAGGAACAGACGAACTGCAGTGTTAAGGAACAATTAAGTGGAAAAAGAACATTAGCTAACCAAGAGCCACTTTTACTTTTCATCTGCAAGAAACAGGCTGTAGACAGATGTTACTGAATCACTGAATGCTGTTTTATGTGGAGTTGAGTGCCTTTGTCTGTGGTCGTATCATTGCATGGTTCATCAGTGCCGTTACACACTGATGCACGTGAGAAGTGCTGCTGCTGACCAGGGTTCCTCAGTCGTGTTGAAGGTATAATATTGATCTGCTACTCCACTTTTTCCCGAGTGGCCATAGCGTTGGATTTGTGCTGAAGTGGATGAGGCTTTAGACCTTTGAAGGGTCAGTTCTTCTGCTTGATTAATCTTCAATCACTCATTCTCTGACTGTGTCTGATTGCCTCATGTTGCCTTGAATCCAGTAGATTTCTTCATGTTTAGAGGTTATCTTGTATTCCTTGAAAGGATAGATTGTCTAAAAATATTTACTTACTCTTATGCCATTCCAAACCTGTTTGACTTTTTTCTTCTGTACAGCACAAAAGAAGATATTTTGGGAAAAAAAAAAAATTGGCAGTACTGTAATTGGCAGTAAGTAAATATGATCCTGTGAGTTGTTTCGGACCCCATTGCATTTCATCATATTGACAAGTTTTTTAATACTGCAAACCTGCTTGCTTTAATTAAAGCAATCTGTTGTATTTTACTCTTCTTTTTTGAAGAATGAAAAAGAACACTGTGAGCATATCGGGGACTTAAAGGGCTAGTTCACCCTAAAATGAAAATTCTGTCATTAATTACTCACCCTCATGTCGTTCCAAATCTGTAAGACCTTCGTTCATCTTTGGAACACAAATTAAGATATTTTTGATTAAATCCGAAAGCTTTCTGTCCGTCCATAGACTGCAGTGTAACTGAAATGTTCCCAGGCACAGAAAGGTAGTAAGGACATTGTTAAAATAGTCTATGTGACATTAGTGGTTCAACTGTTATTTTATGAAGCTACGAGAATAAGTTTTGTGCACCAAGAAAACAAAAATAACAACTTTATTCAACAATTCTTCTCTTCTGCATCCCCGTCCGCTGCCATTCATGTACAGTACATTGACACAAAAATTATGGTTGAATTACTCATGTCACATGGACTATTTTAACAATGTCCTTACTACGTTTTTGGGCCTGGGAACATTTCAGTTACATTGCTGCCTATGCAAGGTCAGAAAGCTCTCGGGTTTTATCAGAAATATCTAAATTTGTGTAATGAATGAAGGTCTGGTTTGGAACAACCTGAGGGCGAATAATTCATGACAGAATTTTCATTTTCGGGTGAACTGTCCCTTTAACTCTGCAAGCTCCTTTTCTGATGTAGCCAAGGGCACATTGTGAGTAATTCTCACATAAGAATCCGTTTTTTAAGTAACTAAATATCCTTTCTTAGCTTAGTTAGCTTAGCTTTTTTTTTATAATACATCTTTCGTGAAATATATTGCATCACATTCTGTTATTAAATATTATCTGAGCTATGTCCTTTGCCTCTAGGATGGAATGCAAATGGAGTGGCATCAGTCGGTGGGTAATAACGCCATTACTGCTAATTGCATTGTTTCCAGCAATATACATATTGCAGAACATCAGCTGAAACAACACTTCCGTCTCCAGTCAGGAGCTCAGAGGAATTGATACGTCTGTATGCTTATGCCATTCTCCAGAACTGAGACCCGTGTTAACCCCTCAGCTTTCTGCACTAGAATCCATTTCCAGCTGAATGAGATCGGATATTGAACTGTCAATCAAATGGTTTTCTGTCATTCAGGACAGAAACTATCAAGTTTCATCATTATGGATATCACTGTGTCTCTTCTACCTTTTGGCTAAAGACCGAAAGGATATGTTTGACATAAAGAAATGGTGACTTTTAGGTGAGCTGTGTAATTTCTGCATCAACAAAAAAATAATTCCAGTCCGTTAACTCACTCAGTTAGTCGATGTTGCCGTATCACGTTACGCTTTTCAGGAAAATCAAATAGAAAATGGTGTACACTACCATTCAAAAGTTTAAAGTAGGCAGCTTTTTTTTTTTTTTTTTGGTGAAACATTATAATTTATAATCTATCTATTTATAATCTTAATATATTTTAAAATGTAAATGTTTATTCCTGTGATGGCAAAGCTCCTGAATTTTTAGTAGCCATTGCTCCAGTCTTAAGTGTCACGTGATTCTTCATAAATCATTTTAATATGTTGATTTTTGCTCAAGAGACATATGCTGTTATTATCAATGTTCAAAACAGTTGTGCTGCTTAATTTTTTTTTGTTTTTTTTAGGAAAAATATAACATGAATGTCTTTACTGTCACTTTTAATTCATTTAATGCATCTTTATATTCAGCAATTTAGTGCTAAATATAACTAATATCTTTCAAAAATCTTATTGACCCCAAACTTTTGAACAGTGGCGTATCAATTGTTATCTGCACATTAACTGATATAACATACTTTAACACTCAAAAAACTACACACTTCAGTTTTAAAAGAAGCATGGTGTCACAGATGGTAAATAACTTATTAACAAACATAATTAAGAATACGCACAGGTGGTTGAAATGAACAAAATTTAAATGAGGCAGCTTTGTTATGGATTGAATTTAGTTATGAAAATGCTTTGTGCAAAAATATTCAGCTGTTCTCCATTTTTTTCTCTTTCTGTATCCTTTTCTTCATACATATTCTTTTTTTCCCCTTTTCATTTAATCGTCTACTGTATGTAGTATATTCAGAGTGGGGGTCATCTCTTGCAGCATGTGGTGTTCATGACCTTTCTCTGGAAAGTGCTAATTATACTATACATTAGCATCAGTTTTTGTCCATGTGTAAGTGTGTAACAATTCTATTTTTTTTTCTTTTCTTTTTTTTCTTTCCATTTTCCTCACTGATGTGGCTTTCTGTAGTGCGTTGAGTGGTGAATTCACAAACCAGTTATTTGTATTAATTGGTATTTCAGCACAAAAGCCAGACAATCCAGTTTAACCACATGATAAATGTATATATGTACAGTATAAGCACTTAATTATTTAAATTAAATAAAAAAAATTTAGTTTGAACGCACCTCTTTTATGTAAATTAGGGTTATTATTGATTGCATCTTATTCCCATAACTCAGCAATTAATGCAAATTATTATTGTCTGCGGAAAGCAAGCAATAAATGGAATTTCATGTAAAATAGATGTTTATGTAGATTTTCCATTGATCATGAAGAAGATCATTATAGCTAGGCATATATGGAGATGCGTGATGTTGACAAGCTGTTAGAATTTTTAAGGTTATTTTTTTATGTAAAATTTACTAAACCACAAAAAGTAGAAGCATAGATGAACTGTTCTGTATGTAAAATGCCCCTTTCAGTGGAATGGCAGAGGAAATGACCAGTTACAGTAGTTGTTATTGTTTCCGAAGTTCAAACAGCTTTTGTTTGGTATTGAACAAATCATTGGATGTTGTTTGCAGTTTTTACTGCAGGGGTCTTTGCTGTAGTCAGGCTGTAGCAACAGTAAAATCATTATATTTCAGCTTCCATTTTATACATTAGTGATCCCATGTACTGGAGCCACAATTTGTGTGTGTTTGTCTGTTTTTTGCTACCATCTTTTGCCATATAAAACCAATGAGGGGAATTAAATGTACTGTACAGCTGATGAAATGAGATGCGGTACGTCAGCTTCGTTGATTAATAGTATTTATTGAATAGATGCAGAGATTTTATTAACAATAGGACATTAATGAGAAGTATACTTGAATAGCTGAAAATTAGATGAAGTATACTGTGCTATTCATTTGGGTTTTTGAAGCCAGCAAGCATATGGAATAGAGAGAGACAGAGTGCGGGGTTAAGAAATATTATGCATGACAGCTTTGTTTTGGTGGGATTTATGGGTAATTCTTTGTGAATTTAAATGCTGTATAAACCCTGCCAGCCTTTTCAAAATGCACAAAGACACAAGCGTCTGGTAATGGATGCTTTCGCTACATTTAATGAAACCTTAATGTATTCTGACATAGCGCTATCTTCATTGTTTGTTTTACTTTAAAGTGATAGCAAAGCTTCTGTGTTTTGTGTGCGTTCATTTTGTGGTAGTTATTGTTTATGCAGACGGTGATGGGAAAATGAACTCATTGGACTTTCACTAAGCTCTTTATGTTAGTGGGCGTGCGCATTAACTGCAGATTTGTTTTTTTTTGTGTGTGTGTGTGTGAAGATACACTTCATTGAATAGCCATTAGGAGGGAGATCTCATTAGTGAGAGTATAGTTTATTCAATAGAGAGCAGGGCATTGTATACCTTTTACACTTTAATTACCACCAGTTACTGTCTGAAATGCTTACAGGAGATGCAGAACTCAAGATATTGTTTAAAAAGTGTTGAACAAGCCTGCAGTGGTTTCATTGTTTAATATCATTTTAATAGGGGATTAATTATTTAGAACGATTAAATAGTATTTAATTGTGTTCTTTGTTACATAAGAGCATAATTGGGTGTGCAATTATAACAGTATAATTTTTAAGTAAACGGATACACATATTGGTGGCAACGCTTGTCCAAATGCACTAGCCAGGGATACAGCCATTTCTAGAGCTGTTTCATTGTCAGAATCATTCCAGTGAAACATTTGCTCTCTATAAATTCCCAGAATGCACCATAAAAACTGTGAGCATCAGCTGCTGGCTATTTTGACTTGCCAGAAGTGTTGTCATGTCTTCATAAGTCGTCAGAAGTGTAAATATGTGAAGACAAAGCCTTTTAAAAGATATCCCAGCTATGCATAAAAGAGAAGAACTTAAGGAATTAGTGTTGATAGAAAAAGACTAAAAAGACTCTGCCTCTTTATTTGTTAATTTATGCATGCTCTGCTTTGCTTTATTATATTTGTTTGGTGTCTGAATGCCATTTATTTATGTGCAGTATCTGTTTTGCTTAACAAATATGGGCTAGGTGCATACTTCCATAATGGTGTTGTACTTTTTAACAGTTAAGATGCATAAAATGGCATTATATAAAGTGCCAGCTGTATTTTAATGCATGACCTCGTAATTGTGCACAAATTCATATTTTATATAAGATTCATGACATAGATCAAACTTAAAAATTTCTAAATCGAATTGACAGATTTTGCAACAACAACACTGTTATTGAACTGAACTGAATCAACATTGAACTGAGTAATGACACTGCTGTTTTCAGTAGATCTGATTTATAGCTGAATTGAACTTATTTCATAATTGATTAACTTTACACAGTTATTGAACAGAGCTCCTTTACAGCAGAATTTGAATTTGTCTCATAAATGATGACTTTTTTATGTTGATTACCGTCAAGCTGCATTAAAACAATCTGTATCGTATAAGGCAAGGCAAGGCAAGTTTATTTATATAGCACATTTCATACACAGTGGTAATTCAAAGTGCTTTACATAAAAGGAAGTAAAATAGTCATTAAAAAAAATAAATAATCACAGCAATAAAAACAAGGAATTAAAAATAATAAAGACATAGAATTAGAAATTGATTTAAAATGAATTTAAAACAGAAATAGAAAATGATTATACATAAAATACAGTGCAGTCAGTTCGGACATAGCACAGTGCTCATTCAACAAATGCACAGCTAAACAGATGAGTTTTGAGTCTGGATTTAAATGTGGCTAATGTTTTAGCACATCTGATCTCTTCTGGAAGCTGGTTCCAACTGCGGGTGGCATAATAGCTAAAAGCGGACTTCCCTTGTTTTGTGTGAACCCTTGGTATTTCTAACTGACTCGATCCTAATGATCTGGGTGGTCTGTTAGGTTTATATTCAGTAAGCATATCTGCAATGTATTTAGGTCCTAGGCCATTGAGTGACTTATAAACGAGTGAAAGTACTTTAAATTCAATCCTAAATGAAACTGGAAGCCAGTGTAAGGACCTGAGGACTGGTGTGATATGCTCAGATTTTCTGGTTCTAGTCAGAATCCTGGCAGCAGTGTTCTGGATGATCTGCAGCTGTCTAATGGTTTTCTTTGGAAGGCCGGTGAGGAGACCATTACAATAATCCACCCTGCTGGTGATAAAGGTGTGAACAAGTTTCTCCAAGTCTTGCCTTGAAACAAAACATTTAATTCTTGCAATGTTTTTGAGATGATAGTATGCTGATTTAGTTACTGCTTTGACATGACTACTAAAACTAAGGTCTGTCTCCAGAATCACACCAAGATTTTTGATTTGATTTTTAGTAGTTTGACCCCTAGAGTCAAGATATGCATTTACCTTGAAAACTTCATCTTTGTTTCCAAATGCAATGACTTCAGTTTTCTCTTTGTTTAATTGAAGAAAGTTTTGGCACATCCAACTGTTAATTTCATCAATGCATTGGCAGAGGGAGTCGATGGGGCTGTAGTCATTTGGGAGATAAGGCTAAGTAAATCTGGGTATCATCAGCATAGCTGTGATAGGCAATTTGGTTTTTCCTCATTATCTGACTTAGTGGGAGCATATACAGGCTAAACAAGAGCGGTGCAAGAATTGAGCCTTGTGGGACTCCGCATGTCATGGCTGTCCACTTAGACTTATGCTCTCCTATACTCACATAATAACCTCTCCCTTCTAAGTATGACCTGAACCATTTGAGTGCCATCCCAGAAAGCCCGTATAAAGCACTATGTAAGTAAACGTGACTTGACTAGAGAACAAAGTAGCACAATGTATGTAAGGCTGTTTCCACATTTTTTTACCCAAGCGAAAAATAAAATGGTTTAAAGAAAGAAATAAAGTAGGAATTGTGAGATATAACGTTGCAGTTACCTGAAGCAGTGTTGCAGTTGTGAGATATAAAGAATTTCCTTTTTTGCACTGTGGTTCATTCCAGTGCAAGTCCTTTCCTCCTTCGTCTAAGAAGAAGAAGAACCTTTAAAGAAACACTTCTCCATACAGTGAGATTCATACGCACACAAGCTCCCATCATAATGAGCCTGCTGAGAATGCTGTTTCTTGTGTCAGAATGGAGTGAGGTGGGACTGTAGATGAACAGTATCGTGCTGACTGCTGATTTTGCTGCATTTTTTATGCTTTGACCTGTGAAGCCTGTAAAGCTCTTTCCCTCTTTAATCCACATATTATTGCCCCTGGGTCTTATGCACACTGTGTGTGAAAAGACAGGAGAGAGGACAATGCATCACAAACACAGAAAGAAAAGGCAGTCTCTCTCCAGTGCCCCAGCTCACCCCGCCAAAACCTCTGTCACAGCTCCGGCCAGGAGTACTGGCGCCTGCAGTCAACTGGGGCACTTAATGCCTTGATTATGCAGAGAGTAGCTTACTGCGTACGTTGCTTTAGCAAGCTATCCCTGACACAGCCACAGTTAAAAGAGGAGATGAGAAGAGAGTACAAGCAATTTAAAAGGTGGATATGACATGGCTCCTCCTGGCTGAGCTCCATTATAAGACCAGGAGAGACAGCATGTGAAAAATTGATGTTGCCTGTATTAGTGGAAAGTAGCCTATATATGGAGGGTCAGGGGTCATATATACAAATATAAATTAAAATAAATAGTTTAAAAATGGAAAATTACATATTTATTACATATTTATAAAAGAAAAGAATATATATAATTTATAGATAGATAGACAGTGTTTCTTTTTCATATATATATATATATATATATATATATATATATATATATATATACTGTATATAATTCTTCTTATATTATGTCATTATACTTATGACATCAAAAAATATATTTTTTAAAAAACTATTTATTAAAAAATATAATTTATAGATAGGTAAGTAGTCTTTTTCATTTCATTGTTTTTTTTTAATCACAAAATGATAAATGATTGATAACACAACCCATAATAATATGTAATAAATAGCATTACCTTTAGCCTTGATATGGCTATTCTCCAGAAGATAATGAATGCTTAAATGTTTAATCAAATTACTTCTGTTGAATTCCTTTAAAGTCCCATTTAAATTATTATGTGACAAATGCAGTATTACAATTGACAGTCTTTCTTTTAGTTAAAGAACATCCAAACTGCTAACTTGCTTGTCTTTAGCAGCAACCACAGCAAAATCAACCATGTCATTATGTCATTGCACTAGTTGCACAGAAATATTAAATGATAATACTGAGGATTTTCCTCTAGTATCGGACCAGTAGTAATGGCCCTATAGCTGCACCAATGAGATCTTGCTTACTGTAGCTTGCAGTATGACATCTATTGTTTCTGCAGGACTATATGTGTAGGTTTGTGTGTTAGAATGTGTTCATGTGCTTGTTTTGATTGTGTGTGGCGTTACTAGCTTTTGCACCCCCATTGTCCAATTAAAGTGGAAGCATCAGTGAGTTTGAAGGAGGAGGGGGGAGAGCAGGCCTCTTTCAGTCCGGCCTTATTACCGCAGAGCTTTGCAAGCATGCGTCCCCCAGGGGGCCTGTCTCTCCCAGCATCCCACCGACACCATGCCTTCATTAACTCCTATCCATATTGTGCCGTCTTGCCAAACATCTCCGAAACAACTGGATAATTCTTTACCTCCTCAGCAAAATGGACGTCATTTAAATGTCGAGGAAGAGAAAAACAATAACAAGTCATTAGACCAGCAGTTTTACAGCACTTTTGAGCTTAACCATGCCGATCAAATCTCTCTTTTCTGGATTCCAGTTTTAAAGAAAGACAGTTGTTTTGTCTTTGATGTTAGTTACCATAGCTGGAAATATTTTGTCACTTTGAAGCACCCACCTTAATGAATTGATGCATTTACATTACCGTCCAAAAGTTTGGGTTCTGTAAGATTTTTAATGTTTTTGGAAGAAGCCCCTTGTGCTCAGAAAGGCTGCACTTATTTAATATAAAATAGATCAAAACAGTAATATTTCGAAATGTTATACCAATTTTAAATATGATTTCTATTTGAATATATTTTAAAATATAATTTATTCCTGTGATGGAAAGCTGAATTTTCAACATAATTACTCCAGTCTTCAGTACATGATCCTTCAGAAATGTTTATTCTGAGCTTCTGGTCTTTAATCAACCCAGGCTCATGAAAATACGTGCCTCTATATACATTTCTGCAACACTGTAATTACGTACCTTACTGCACGTTTCACGGCAGTTTCAAAGTGAAATGTCCAGATAGTGGCGCTAAAAGACACTTTAATACGTGACCGTGGCACATTTTTATCACGTTGGTACATGCACGTATTGCTGCGTTTTTATTACGATTGCAGCTGTTCAGAACAGTGTTGCCAGACGTGTGATATTTACCGTATTTATACCATAATTTTGACCTCTGTACGATTTACGATCAATAACACCATAATGCACGATAATTTCATAATTTTGTGACACTTCAAATGATGATCGTTGTAAACATAGGGCTTCTATACGCATTGATCAGTTGTGTGGATCCTACGTTTACCTTCATGATTATGAGGAGAACGTGAACGTGGTGTTACGCTTGTCTTTCATCTCATCTCATGTCTTCTCGGCCAGTCATCGTGGAGAATGACTCTCTCTCTCACGAGCACAAGTTAACGTTCCTGCCGCACTTAGGTCAGTTGTTTCAAAGCTGAGGTTGATAGTTTAGCAATAAAGCATAGAAAATGAGTGCTGAAAAGGATACATAGCTGTAACATCTAGATAAATAGCTGTATTCTGAACATTTGACTTGTGTACGATAATTTTCTTCCAAATACGATAATTCTGAGCTTCTGGTATGATACTTGGACATTTCCAATCTGGCAACACTGGTTCAGAATTCAAATATCCGGGAGTGTCGCTAAAGGTTAATGCTCTATCGTGTTGGAAATATCCCCTACACCAAACCCAACCCTAAACCTACCCAATAATGTCAACAAATGCAAAAAGTGATATAAAAACCTACTGAATTAGAAAACTCATGAATATGAAGCTGTATATGTGATGACAATGTTCAAAGTACCAGTCAATTTGCACAGGATGTTAAAATTGTTTTGAAGTCATAACATAATATTCTGCAAGTGACTGTGTGAAAATTAGCCTTTATTAATGAAAACTCTGTACCTATAAATCATACTTTGTGTGAAAGGAAATAAAAGTTGTCAGGGTTTTACTGCCTCTAGTGTTCATTTCAACTGGAAACTGCAATGATTCGTACATATAGCTACGTAATTACGGTGTTGAAGGAATGTATATAGAGGCACATATTTCCAATGAGCCTAGGTTGTCGTTATTGGTTTGTTTATTGGTCAGGCTGCAACTGTAGTTGCCAGATAAACCAGCTGAAAAGCAGCTTTACCAGACTGGGAGACCAGCTTATAAACTAGCTAAAACCATCAAACCAGCTTAGTCTGGCTTAAGAAATGTATTTATTTATTTATTTTCAGCAGGGCGGCTAGCAAATCCTAGTCGGCTTCAGTTTGGTCCATCAGGCAGAAATGTGTCATTGCTTTCATTGAGGGATGAAATGCTCCCACAGCCCCTTTTCGAACTTCTCTGGCAGTTCTTGAGTCCAGCTTTCCATTATGCAAACAGACTCAGAGGGATTGACAGCTGGCATGTCTCCATGGCTCCCATACCCTCAGTATTCCTCTCAAGACAGTCCTGATGGAAAGCCAGCGTGCCGCTATTCATTTGAACTTCACATACAGGCTTGTTTCTGTATGTTATTTGGTGATCTATACACGTATCGGATAAACCCTGACGATTTCAAGATGCGGTAAGTGCTTTGAGTTCAGTGCTGACATGAATAATAACAATCTGAGCAGGCATACAGCGGTGTCACACTCAATTTGATAAGCAATTAAGTGCTGCCAATATTAAAGTAAATGTTCAGGCATAAAATTGAAATGTGGAAGTCATTACCACAGTTTACTTTTTAAAATATTCATTTACAAGATAGAGAGAAAAACAGAGACATAAATGTCTACGCAAACACAAGCATAGATTCGATAGTACCGCAATATTTCTCATGCAGAGACCCAGGACAACCTTCTTCATAAAATATAAAGACAGCTATAAATTTTCATGTATAAAGACTCATTTATGTTTTTATAACTTTATATTTTTTTCATGTTTTATAAAATATATATTTATTCTTCCATTTACAGGTTTTCTAAATAATTGAATGGATAAATTCTAAAAAAAAAAGAATTTAGATCTTACTGTTAAAATCTGACTGTCCCAATGATATTATTTTTATATTCTGTTATAATTTTTGATTATATTTTGAATTAGCTTACATTTTTATATTTTTAGTTTTTATTTGGTTATACGTTTAGTAATTTTGTTATGTGGTTTAATTAGTCTTTTTTTGTTTTTGTTTAAATTATATATTAAATGTTACTATTTAGGTCTAATTTCCTTTTATTTTTATTTTAGTTTCGTTATAGTGTTTTTGTTTTATTTTTATTTTTTAATTTCCAGTTAATAATTTTAGTGCTTCATCTTAAACTTATTCCAGTAAACTGATCTAATCTTTGTTTAGTTTAAGATTTTCATCTAATATTTTAAATGAAAAATATATTTTCTTCTAGATTTTATTTAATTTCAGCTTTATTTGGGTTAACAGAAATGTATTTAATAGTTTTAGTTCAAGATAAAAACCTTGCTGTCAACAAAAGAAAATCATTAATCAAAAATAATCAAATAATTAATCTCATGATTACAGACCAGTTTTTTTTTTTTAAAGCAGAATGAAAAATAACCCCAGGAATGAAGCAAAGAATAAAAAAAACAATATAAATAAGTGATGATAAAAGGAAAAGAAGATGCATGTAGTCCAGGCAAAAAGAAAGACAAGAACAAAATAATATGACTAGTGTAGTCAATCTCACAAGCATGTATATTTAAAATGGTTCACTCTGTTGAAACGAGTGCTTTCCTCTCTTCATAGAAATAGATTGAATTTGCATGGCTCCAGTGCCATGGGAGAGAAGGATTGCAGGCTTGATGTAGATTTAAGCTGTTAACATCGAGAGCTCTGTCTTCTGAATACATTGTACAAGCAATTCTGTCGTCCATCAGAGCCACTGAAAGTTGCTTTCGCATCAGGCAGAGTCCTGGTGGAAGGCTGTTAATGGAAGTGTCTTTCCCTAGACACTGCATCCTACAATCCCACCGTAACTTGGCAGGAAGTGACATTCCCTCAGCCCAGGACTACTACAGTATGAATAATGTTTCTGTTTTATTCTGCTGCCGACCTTTACTGTATTATGCAGTATACTGCAAAACAGGTGCACGAGTTTAGCTCATCACAGTGTTGTATAACTAGTTGATTAGTGAGGTTAACTAGTTTGATAACACTTTAGTATAGGGACCAATTCTCACTATTAACTAGTTGCTTATTACCATGCCTATTATTAACATATTGGCTATTTATTATAAAGCACATATTCTGCATATTACCATATTCTAGATAACCCAATAACTAAACTTAACAACTACCTTTCTAACTATTAATAAGCAGCAAATTAGTGGTTTATTGAGACAAAATTTGTAGTTAATGGTTTGTTAATAGCAAGAATTGAACCTTAAAATAAAGTGTGACCACAAGTTTATATTTGTTCATGTAGTTTATTATATTAAAGCTGTACTTTAATTAGCATGCAGACAGTGTGCTGTGCATTAGGTGTTTTGCATGTTAAAACTATCTTGGATAGGAAAGCTTTAAAAGTACTCAATTTAATACAACTGTTAAATTGAATTTTATTAAATGTCGAATTCACTTGTAGCATTTAAAACATTTGATTTTAGTGTTTTTTATTTATTATTATTATTATTATTATTATATTTAGGTGAAATAGTATAGAATTTTTAAATATTTGTCAATAAATGCCATTTTGCCTGTTTACTCTTTTCTTAGGTTTGTTTATTTATTTATTTATTGAACGTTGCATTTTTAAGATGCTACACTGTAAAATATATTTTTTTGAAGTTGTAAAGAAAGATTATTGGAGTATGTTTTAGAAGAAAATGCTATTTACTATTTATTAACCTTCAGTTTAGTGTGTTACTTGCTGTTTCTTTGTAATTAAATGTGAAATGTACTAACAATTTCAGAATGAAAATTCTTCTATTTTTTGCAGAGTGTGTCAAGTTGTCTTACATTTTGTTCCATTTGATTTTGCTGCGCTGAAACCAGTTACCAATAACTGTGTACAAGGCCTGTTTAAAGTGTATTACTCAACTATTCACTGATTTTCTTAGTGAAGCAGTAGAGCAGTTTTAGCTGCACATTGTTTATAATAAAAGCAGGTCGAAATGGAATAAACAAAGAGTGGCCGTATTAGAGTGGTACTGTAGACGTCTGACGCATACTGTAGTCACTAGTGTATTATGGACTTTCATAATTGAATTACAGCGCCAGGCTTTATTACAGAACCTTTAGTAAGATAGTATTATGGAACAGCAAGTGGGCCTCTCAAGGACCATTAGCAACGAGCAACACAAGGATAAATCAATTGCTATTTGGCATGTGCCACCTGGAGGTAAGCAGATATGATTAGATGATGTTTAAAATGGTAAGTTCAGTTATAGAGGTTAGGACTTTGTTGAATGCTGGGATGGTGACGGCACTGTGTTTGTATATGCATCAGTGTTTGATATGGTAGAGCAGGGGTTCATGTGATTATCCACTGGCAGAGAGAGACTGAGCGGGTCTTGTACTGTGAGGTTAAACATCTGAGCGCTATTGCTAGCAGTAGTAGCTAGCGGCATGTCTCGCTAGACTTTCATGAAGATATAATGGGACTCGAGATACCCATGTGGGCTAGTGCGCTCATGCTAGTGCCAGCTCGCTTTCAAGCCTCCGGCTCTGTCATGTGCTGTATCTATCTCATGTATAATTTCACCCTCGTGCCCACCTCCTTCCTCATTGTGTGTCTTTTATATTTCTTCTCTCCTCCTCTTCACATTCTTTTTATTCTGTTGTTTGCTTCAGTCGTCTATTTTGGCCCTTGGTGTTCTTGCTCTTATTCCTGAGTGAACGATCCCTTTAATGAGTTTTTATTTTTGAGTTATTATTGTTGTTTTTAATTATTTAGTAAATTATGACCAAATCGTGGATTCAATCTTGTCAATTTGTCTTCTTCCAGGTAATCTGTTTTGGAACTGATTGGTTGTAGGCCTCGTTGATCTGAGCTTGTTCACCTCAGTTTTTGAGGAAAGCATTATTTGTGGATAATTACTGAAGTGCATAAGCTCTAATCAATGACCAATCAGTTCCAAAAAGGAATACAATATCTGCGCTAACTGAAAGAAAACAAGTTAAAAAAAAAAGATTGATTACAATATTTGGTAATAAACACACTCATAACACAATAGCAAGTTTTTAGTAGGTTGGACATTTGTGAGCAAACATAGTACGTTTTAGACCAATGTGATTACATTAACTAGCATTTTAGAGGAAAGGAAAATCCTTTATGGGTCAAAATGATGGAAACACATGTAGCGTATGGACGAATCAGACACACAATTTTGCATTTGATTTAACAAATCAAATTAGTTCTTTAACAAATGGTCACAGACCCCCCCACCCAATACACATACTGGGTGCCGGTATGTCTGTCAATGACTCCAGGCCCCTGGTTGCCATGGCAACCCATCTGATAACACTTCTTTTATTGATCAAAGGAATGCGGGCAGAGCAACTCACTTCCTTTCCCCTTAGGAAAAGACCATAAAAATGGACTCTTCTCTAATTAATTCATAGAAAACCCTTCTTTGAATGAACACACACATCTTTAGATCATTGTGTACATTATTACTGTTCTTGTATATGTTCTTGTGTATTGTATCCTGTTCTATGCATGCTTATAATAGATCACTAGTTTATCACTTTAGTTGTATCATGTTTAGTCTCGATTAATTCGTCTTCGGACGATTTAATTGAGAGTGTATATTTTATGTTGATACCTATGCAACATATTAGTGTCCTAAGAATCTGAAGTAGTTTATGCATTAACCCCATGTAAATTACCATGCTCAGAAACAAAGAGCCATAAAAACTTTCCCTCCATGAGTTCAGGACGTCCCATTGGCTCTTTGACATCCCAGAGGCGTGACCTCCAAAGCAGATAAAGCTCTCACGTAAATGACGCCGCCCAGTCTGCGTTTCTGTGAGATTACTGAGAAGATGGGGATGTGAGCCAAACTCTTCTGGACCTTTAAGTTTGCGCCAGGCCTTTGCGGCCTTGACTTTCCATTCAACAAAGCTCCTTGGACCTCAGCAGATCTTTTTCTTAGCTTTTTCCCACTTTCTACCTGGAAAGAACATTTCCTACCTCAGAACATATTTGGAATTCATCACTCTTCAACCTGGAAGAACGTGATCGGGAGTCCAAACATTAAAACCATTAAGACTTTCATCTGAGACTGCATTCTGGACACTCGACCCAAAGGCAGAGCAAGTATTGTACATTTAACTAAACGAAACAGAGGTTATTAGTACAAGTTATAGACCCCGTTATAAACGGCACTGATGGTCTTACTGAGATGGTTAAATGACTTTCTCCATAACTGCATTCTCTGGCTTTCCTGATGGTCTCATCCATCAACTCTCATTAGCCCTCTCCCCTTTGTATGAGTGATTGTATGTTTGTTTGTTTGTTAGTTGGTTAGTTTGTTTGTTTGTTTGTTAGACTAGTCTGCATTAGTGTTTAGTTAATAAAAGTTGTGTGCACAAATTACATGAGTTTCTGATCCTGCTTTGCATATTTAATGTCCCTTTACGATTTTGATCCTTGCTACATGCTCTAATGCATTAATACTTAGAAAGGTATTTTCTGTGGCCAAGAAAATATCCTTTCTTAGAGTTGATATGAACTTAAACTGAATGTTCGCTGGACGAACAGATTAGTTGATGGCAATTTAATTCTGTGACAGTTATTACTGTCAGCCGATATAAATAATTGTAATTAATCATAATTAATTGTAATTATTTATATACAATTCCCTTTTAAGCAAATTCGCTACACACAACATGAGGTTTAAGACAAGGTGGAGATCATTTTAATTACTGTTTTTTAAGGTTTGTCCTTATAACCATATTAAGAAAAAAGAACATTCTTAAGAAATGTGACAAAACATATTTACAGAGTAACATGCTGTAATTCTGTTGTTATCTGTTCCTCAGCTAATACTTTTTTTGCTAGAGCAGCTAATTCTAGTCTTTCATTTTTCTCCTCTACTCCGTGTTTTTGGAGCAGGACCCTGTTGCCAGTATTTGGGATTCACCCAGGGTCCTCATTAATCTCAAAGGCAGGCATGCTGGGTAATTGAAAGGTGTATGGCTGGCAGGAGTCAAGCGGTTTTGGATTTATCAGTCCCACACTGTGGCTGGACGCTAACAAATGCCAGCTTTCCTCCCTCTCTTTTACTTTATTGCTTGCTTTTCATCTGTCTCACTCTGCTTCTCCACCCAGCCGTGGTACTCCATAAATGGGGGATGGAGAAGAGAGAAAGAACACGATGGTAGCCAGGTCCGGCTTACTTCATGTGCTGCTGGGCTGAAGGTTGGTCATAATGTTTGGCCTGCCGAGAGAGGCAGGAGGGGAACAAACATATGTGAGGGGATCTGTTTTTATATTTTATATTTCTAAATAAAGAAAAAAGCAGAACTGAGCTATACTTGACAGCACACTGCAGGTGCACAGTGAAAACATATGTCAGACTTCTGTGGAATGGCAAGCGAAACAAAAACAAGACAAAGAGGCATATTTTTGACTTTGGAGAAGTTGGAGACTTGTAAAGAATAGTATCCATCCATTACAGCACATAAGTTGCAGTTTTAGAAACAACATTATAGTGTTCAATAGTATTCACATTTCTGAACCATGCATGCCTATTTTGTGATAAAACAGAGGTTCACAGCTTCTGTCTTAATGGAGTTTTAAGTTATTTAGAGTATAAATAATGGACCTTCATAACAATTTGCATAAAATTGTATTAAACAAGATTACAGTATGTGGTAAAATCCCTGTGTTCTCTCTGTGAAAGGTTGTAGAAGAGGTTTGTTCAAGAATATTCTGTGATATTTATGACAATGAAACCTTTGGGTATTTCTCAACCATGACACCTTGAAAACTCATGTCTCAATCTACTTCTTGGATTTTTTCCCCCTCAGAATCAATTGAGTCATCCATTTGATTTATGAGGGACCAAACAGACCTTTCATCCATAGGCTGAATGAAGTGACGAGACTTTTGTGGTTCATACACCGAGCAGTGATCCCTGAATTGGAGTAAAGAGACTGTTGTCTTGTCTGATTTAGATCACAGTCTATTTCATAGTAGTTTATACTGTAGTGAAGGATTCCCTATACGAATCAAAAATGTTATTACTGTGATACAACTCTTGACAGGAGATAGATGGCTTGTATGACAGGTTAAATCTCTGCTGGTTTGTCTTGCTATCATCCAAAATGAACTTTGTTACACACCTGTCAATAATATGTGAACTGAGAAGGTTTACTTGCCTTAATATGTTGTATAGCAAAATATAGCCTCAAGTGCCTTATTGAAATTAATATTGATAGAAATTAAGTGGAGTTAAGATTTGTATGTCTTTGATAATTTTCTTACATTGCTTTCAGCAGATAAAGATAAAGATAAAACTGCAACAAGAAGCTCTAATTCTAGCAACATTGTGTTTGTTTTTTCATGCAATTCTTATAAAACTCTAATCTTATCTAAAATATTAGTGCTTAAAAGTTAAGCAATTTTTTGTCTCTAGCAAGCAACCTAGTTTTCATGAACTCGCCTGCAATTGGTCAAACAGACAGATAGCCCCGCCCCAAACTCACACCATTGGTTGAGCCGTTGTTGCTGGTCGGAATACTAAAAAAAACAGCAATGTTTTGATAGTGTCATCAAAGTGATAATGACTTGTAGTTCCCTACATGTTAAGCTGGGATATGAGCCCAGATATTTTACCATTGAAAAAGTTCAATTCAACTTTAATTTTGGGCCTGTGCCTGCTGTCTTTATACCCCCCTTCCCTTCGTTCTCTGACCTGGCACTACTGTTACTCTTCTTCTGTTTATCTCTTTCTCTCCTGGTCCCTCTGGGAGCATGTCAGCTTTGAGATGGTGTTTCACGAAGATACGATGACAGGAGATGACAGAACAGACAGCTTAAAATGGTGCGAGTCAGTGCGTATGCATATTTGTGTGTATAAATGTTATCCTCCTAATGTCTTCCCAGACCCTGGGGACAAGAAACAGCAAAGTGGACAGACAACAAGGAGCTTCAAGGGCAGGCTGACAATCTTGGGAATGATTTACTAAACAGCATCACCCAACTTTTCAGTTATTACAGACGAAGTGTTGGTGTCGTTATTGGTGACTTTCTTCTCACTTGGGTTTACAGAGTGCGATGAAACTGATTCGACAGCAATAGTGCAGTAACAAACTCAAACTCTGAGGAAACAAACTTGTGAACAAACAGTATAAAGCTTGTTTTCCCCTCTGGCTAGATGCTGTATGTACAAAAAAGAAAATGACAGGGGATTGGTAAAGGTTTGGTGCAGAGCAGACAGCTACACTAGCGTTTACAGTTTCTTTGTTATTGTGAGGCGCTGCAGTCATTTAGAGAGAGCAAAAGTAGATTAAAGTGTCCATTTCTCCAGTTAATGGAAGTGTGGTGTGTGGTGTATGTTGGGCTGAGATCTGTGAAGTTTCTGTTGTGCTTGACTGAGTGAGTCTGACTTCAGAATTAATATTCTATTGCTGGCAAAGACATCAAAGCCATGTATTTAATGCTTAATCTAATTCAAAACCAATATTAGCTTGGTGAATTGTTGTTGAAATAAGCTTTAAGCTGGAGTAGTTGACAAAAAAAAAAGATTTTTAGAAAAGCACAGAAATATTGCATAGGCAGAAAAAGATCCAAGTGCAAAGCGCAAAATTCACCTGCACCTTTTTCAAATTTTGCGCCAGTGCAAACTGTCTTTTGGCGTTAAAATAGTACTGTCGAGATTTACTAAAGACGGGCAGTGATGAATTAGTACTGAAAAGGTGTGGACACAGTTATTTTTGGGCCTGACCTTATTGAATATGTATTTGTAGGAGTTTCCCTTTCAGACGCAAAATTTATGGGAGGAGAGTATTCAAATAAATCGCGCAACGAGATTTACTAACGTTTACGCTTGTCAAATTACTGGTATTTGCGCCATTATTTAATGCCCAGAAAAAGCATGTCTTAAACTACTTTGCACTTGAAATGGCTGCAATTGTTGTTGCTGGGAGGAAGCACCGCAGAGAAAAGAGAGCGTGTGGTAGAAGGGAGAGGATTTTTTCCACACGTATTCATTTATTTGGAATGCCGGAAGAACACATCATCCGAACATATCGTTTGCCAAGCCATGTTATGTTTCATTTGCTTCAGCAAATAAAAGACAACTTGGAACCCTCAACTAGGAGTCACGCAATACCAGGTCTATCAAAACTTCTTGCAACCCTTCATTTTTTGGCCAGCAGTTTTTTTCAATGTACTGTGGCTTCTTTATTTCTTTATTCTTTATTTGTGAGTCTAATCTAATTTGCTCTGCGCTTGGTATATTTTGTTGGTCGATATGTAAATGAGATGTTGCATCTGTGTTCTTTAATTTGCGCGTTGTTAGTAAATCACCCGCCAAAATTTCCACACCTATCGGTGCTGTTTTGGAATTGCGCTCTCGTGCTAATTTGCTCTGTTTAGTAAAACTGGACCTAAATGTTAATGGAACAGTCAAGGCCACCTAATAGTTTTGAAAAGTGTTTTTGCATTTTCATGGTCAGTAGTTTGTGGGTCAGTGCCTAGATTTTCATGTGCAACATCGTAATGCTGCTGCAACTGGGGTTGCTTACGCTGCCATTGCATTCTTCGCAGCGTCTTTGGATGAATATAAGGAGCCGAAACTGTTGGCAGTGAGTTGTGTAAATAGAGTTCACTGAGTGAGTTCAGCAGTGGAGGGAAAACATCCAAATTTCTCAGAGTTCATTCATGAAGTTGTGTGAACAAAATACATTTATTGATGTCTGAGCACATGCGCACTTAGGTCAGAGCGGAAATAATACAATTAAGGTGTTTACTTGCCAGTTTATTGTATTGTAAAATCAGCATGCACCACATATTTTAATACAATTATGGTTACTATGATTATGTGTGTAATTACATCAGTTTGACTGAAGTATTGTGTTTACATGAGATAAATTTTTGCAAATGTCACAGCAGTTGTTTTTTACAGATTCCAAAATACATAAATGATATACTGTATGCCATATTGTACAGTGACTTGAATGCATATATTTTATGTTTTTTTAACTTCTGCAGGTGAATAGGGTAAAAAAAAAAATTAACTAATAGTTATCACCTTACTTACCTAGTTGATTGATTACATTGATAATTGCAAACATTTATTTGTATTACAAGTTTTCTAAAATGTTAGGTTTAAATATGCAAATGAGGCATTATTTAATGAAATATGTGCTAATTTGCATACATTTCTAGTACAAAATTCTAAACCCTGGATGAAGTCAGTTTCAAAATTCTTGTTTAATTTTTTGACATATTAGAGTCAAAAGTTTTTACAGAGGGAATTTTGGGTATTCCATTGTGTCACTCCATAATTCAGAAAATACTTAGAAAAAACAGAAAACAATATATTTTCACAATTTTGGGGGAATAAAATGTGTATAATCAATCAAATTATATATGAACAAATCCCTCTGCAAAAACCTTCAGGATATAGACAGGAATAAAAATGTAAAGTTTGGTGGGTGTAAGTGCTACTGAAGTGGAGATTTATGGCTCAGTGTAGGAGAAAAAAACTCATTTTGAGAAAACGGCCTTTAAAAATATGTATTGTAATTGAAATCTATTGACACAAACAGATAAAGTGCTATAAAATAAACACTTAACTGTGTCTTTAGGATGTTTTTTTTCCACTAGTCTGATTTTTTTTTAGTAAATTTTTTTTGAGGGAGCATAATGTAAAAAAATGTCAATCTGATACAAATTAAATAATAATTAAAAGCCTCATTTAAAATGATATTCTTAAATAGTAGGTTATAATATTGTTTAAAAAATGGCAAGTAACACATTGAATTAAACTTGCTATTTTGAAGAAAGGACTAGTAGAAATAGTATTTTCTTTTAAAGCATAGTCCAATAATCTTTGATTTATTTGCAACTTTGAAAAATTAGATTTAAAGTGTGCACTTTCTGATTCTCCATATCAAGTGGTTCCTAAAATGATTGAATGTATGAGATAGATTAGAAAGAGAATGAACACGAACCCAACTAAACTGTACAACTGATTGTGGCTCTGTTGTTTCTCTGCATGTAATGATGCTATAGTTCAGTGTGTGTTGATGGAGGTGTACCATGGTGAAAAGAACCTCAAATTCAAAGGAGAGAATGGTGGGATCCAGTACAACTGTATTACTGCTGCAAATCACACTACCCGCAGAGCTATACCCAGTGCACTCCTGTGCTTATAGCGGGCTAAATGCAGAGGGGAGAGAGAGACATAACAGTTGTGCAGCTGTGTAAATGATTGTTATTGTAGCATTAGGTGGCCTGTATTTCAGCAGGAGACATCAGCGAATGGGACACAGCAACTGATAAATACTGAATGTGCCTTATGTGTCATCTCTATCAGAAATTGATAAGTCTATCAGGACTGTGTGTGTGCATGTAAATCAAACATCTCATGTTTTATTTATAGTACTAACAAAATTAGACTATGCATTATAATATTACAATCTGAAGCTTAACTAAGATATATAATCACACATGTACTGTAGATCCAAATGTATTGCACATACTGTAGCTATAAAAACAGCCTTTCAAATTTTTCAGCTGCTCTACTTTATCAACATTTTCTGCCCTATATTATATATTTATTGTGCCCTGCTTTCCCTGAGGACAACATCAATTATTTCACTAGTTTCTTCTTCGCTCTACACTTCTTTATCTCTATAATAACAGAATTGCTGTAAGCAAGTACTGTATATAATAGGGGAATTCTGGGAGGGAAAATTTTTATAATTAAAAACATTAAAAAGTATTAAATAACTGAATAAAAATAATTTAATAAGGACCCTATATAATAATAAATAACAATATTACAAATAATTATTTGAAAATTGAAAATTGAAACAATTAAATGAAAAATCCATCTCTGAGCAGTTTTTGAAGTTAACTAGCATCGTTGTAGCATTGTTTTTAATGTATAAATGATGAAAAGCGATAAACATTATCTTTTTGCATGAATTGTTATGCTAAATGAGCTCTGAAAAGCACCCATTTATGAAACTTCAGCAAAAGGCAAAACCGCTATTTGACCTTTTGATATGCTTCAGAGGTGTGATCTGTTCTTTCTGGCTGAGCAAAGGGCGCTTCACCACAAAGATGTCCAAATAATTACCTGTTCCGAGCTTGTGTCAAACCACGTTACCCTGCATTCCTCAGATGGTCTGCTTTCAGCTGCAGATGGAATGTACAAACTACAATGTTTGATTAACAATATACACATTTAATTTATTAAACTTTGCTATATATGTATAAAACCCAGGGTATATAAAGCTTGTCATGTTAACCAGCCATATATTTCAGGCTTTACATGTAGGCTCTAGATAATGGGGATTCAAATTCTGCATTTATGTCTAAAGACATAAAGAAAAAAAATATGTTTGGTTCACACAAACAGCCACAGAACTATACTGCATATCAATTTAAGACCTGTGATACCTGTTCTTTTCTGTGGCGTTGTTTTGTAGTCTCAACAAAACCGTGTCTTCAGTAAAAGTAAGCCTTACCTTTTGCAGATGTGCATTTTGGTGTAGTTACTCAGACAGATGTTCGCTTGATAGCTGTGGAATGTGCTGTACTGTGCTCTCGGGGAATCAGATGTATATAATATACAAAGGTGTAGCTGCTCTATCCTTTCTTGTATTTTCTTAGATTGCTCCTCCAGGGAAAATTGAGCAGTTTTTTAACTGTGTGTTGCATTTGAATAGGAAACACATCACGTAAGTGGTTTATTCAAACATAAAATTTCCATTTTGCATTTGGAAAAAAAAAAAGTTAAAATAAAAATCTGAAATAAATTAAAATACATTAAAGATATTTTGACTTAGTTTAAATAGATACAGTGAAACACTTTTTTACACTGAAAAAAACTATAAAAATTACAAAAACACAACAAAATTGCTAAAATGAAATGAAAACGGTAAATGTAAAAAAGAATTAATAAATAAATAAAATCTAATTAAAATATTAATAAAAAAACTGTCATTTTAGTATCAGTTTTTAATATTTTGAATCAGTTTTTTTTATTTATTCTTTTTTTTTCATTTTAATTTTGTTTTAGTTTGAGTGTTTTTGTCTTTTTTATATATATCTATATAGTTTTTATACATTTTTATTTTAGTACATCAAGTTAAACTGAATTAAAATCAGAAATGCTATATTTTATGCTATTTCATTTAATGTTTATTTTATTTCAAGCAATGTTTTTTTTTTTATGGTTTTAATTTCAGTTTTAATTTTAAGGGGCATTTACACAGCACAATTTTCTACTAAACATTTAAAACTTTATGCGTTTTGGCCGTTCATTTGCATGACAACTTTTGGAGGCCTGAAAACACAAACTTTTGAAAACTAGTTTCAAAGTGCATGTTTTTGAAAACGATACCGATACTGTTCTATTTTTTGTACATGGTTGTCTTGTAAACATACCTTTATTTAAGTATGATAAACCATCATCAAAGACTATAGTAGTATCTCAATGATACTAAAATAACACTAGTTCATAGCCTATCATCAGTGTTTTAAATAACCTGATCTCATAACGAAAATGTACCTGTGGGAACTTTTTCGCAAGACGCAAAATACGTACCAATAAGTACATATCACTGCAATTTCCAACAGAAATTAACACTAGAGGCGGTAAAACATTGAGCACTTGGAATCATTTTCGTACACAGTTATGATTACAGCTCCATATGTTTGGCTTTCCGGATGTAACAAGCTTGCTTGGTAGCCGGCACGGAATTGGACTTAGGATGTGGAATCCTTCGGTACGAATCCTGTCAAAAACATGACTCACAATGAAAGAGCTGAAAGATGAGAGAGCGAAAAACAAGCTAAAACGGCATGATTGTGTTTTTATGTCATATTCGCTTTTGTTCATACTATCGGGTAGGTTTAGGTGTAGTGCAGATAGTACGCATTAGAGTTATAGTGCCACTCAATGGACATTTCAAGTCAGAACTGCGTTAACACGTACAAAACCAAATATGTACGTTCCATATGTACCATATGGAACGTACATACCATATGTACGTTCATCTGTTTCAGGGAAAAAAAAAAAGAACACTCTTTTAGCACCAATCAGTGGACATTTCACATCGAATATGTCATGAAACGTACATGACGGTACATATTTCGCATCTTGCGAAAAAGTTCCCACAGGTACGTTTTTGTCATGAGATCAGGTTGGTTTTAAAGCACATTTCTTATGGTAAGTCGGAGCAGATTTTTGGATATGAATCCAAGAAGGTGGTCAGTGGACAGTGGGGCTCAGATGCAGTGATTTTGTCTTGAACCTCTGCAAGTGTTTGGCCATGTTGATTCGTGTCTCTGTGGTGTTTGTGAGGTCATGCACGACCAAGAGGAAGCTCATCCAGATTCAGCGTGCTGATCCGGGGAGCTAAAGATGAGGAGGCAGGCCAGGAGGCTGTAGAGCACATCAGCAAGCCCTCTCACACACAGAATAAACACACTTCATCTTCCATGCTGCTCCAGCTGCCCCTCAGCTGCTGTTTCATACAGCACTGGGACCTCTCTTTTTTCTTCTTCTCCATTAGGTTCAGTGTCACGTAGGCCTACCTTCTCTTTTTGTACATGCTAACTCAGTTTTCTCCTTCTCTATTCTTCTTTATCTTCACTGCTTCTGGTGTTAAAGGGACAGTTCACAAAAAATGGTGGATTCTGGCATCATTTACTGACCCGTAATTCATTTCAAATTCAAACTTTCTTGCTTCTGCAGAGGTGTTTTTTTTTCAACATCAGGAAATGTGCAGACATGCATTTTGGTGTAGTTACTCAGACAGATGTTTGCTTGATAGTTGTGAAATGTACTGCACTGTGCTGTCAGGGAATCAGATGTATATAACGTACAATGGTGTATCTGTTTCATCCTTTCTCTATCTTCTTAGATTGCTCCTCATCTCAAATTGAGCTGTTGTTTATAAATATAGGGTTACATTTGAATAGGAAACGCATCACGTAAGTGGCTTATTCAAGCATAATATGTCTGTTTTGTATTTGTTTATAGCAGTGTTATTACAGTTAACTAAAACTAAAACCATAAAAATTACTTAAAATAAATGTTAACTGAAATAAATTAAAATACATATATTATATACACATTTATATACATTTATTTGTAGGATTTAGTTCAAATTGATGTACTGAAAAAAGTATAAAAATGACAAAAACACAACAAATTGCTAAACTTAAATGAAAATGTAAAATGTAAATATAAATAAATCTGATTCAAAATATTAGTAAAACCATTGTTATTTCAGTATCAGTTTTTAATTAACATTTTCAATGAGTTTTTATTTTTATATTATCTTTTACCATTTTAATTTTAGGTAAAGTTTTGATAATTTTGTCTTAGTTTTAGTTTTTTTCACATGTTTTTGTCATTTTTATTTATGGCTATTTAGTTTTTATTAATTTTGGTTTTAATTTGTCTACCAATATCTACCATACGAGACCTTCATGTGAGAC
The DNA here is from genome assembly GCA_021397915.2 of Tor tambroides. Taxonomy (NCBI): domain Eukaryota; kingdom Metazoa; phylum Chordata; class Actinopteri; order Cypriniformes; family Cyprinidae; genus Tor; species Tor tambroides. The sequence goes on along the minus strand of JAFVLL020036325.1, from coordinate 37,422 downwards.
ACATAACAAAATTTAATAAATAATAATAAAATAAAAAAGTAAATAAATAAAACTAAACTAAACTAAACTGAACCAAAATTAAATTAAATTAAATTGTGCCACTTGTCTCTGGTAAGATTTCTCTGTCTATCTATCTATCTATCTATCTATCTATCTATCTATCTATCTATCTATCTATCGTTTTATCGTTCTATGTATCGTTCTATCTATCTATCATTCTATCTATCATTCTATCTATCGTTCTATCGTTCCCTCATTCTGTTGTTCTATATATGGTTCTGTTGCTTCATTTTATTCTGTCCCGCAGTCTCTCCACTGGTGCACTCTGCAGTGAGCTGAATCAGTAATTCAGATGGAACACTTCTATTCATTTTGTCTGCACTGACTCCTGCATCGGTTACAGTACTCAACAGTACTATTGATTTGACCATGGGCTACAGTCATTTGCGTTACGACTGGGAAGCAAAAATAGAAATATCAGCCTATGGCTCTGCTTCAAATGTAGAAAAGCAGAGTCATCTGCACTTGCTCTGTACATATACTATGCATTTGTTAGCCTCCCCTGTGTTTATGCTGCAGCATTTCTTTATATCTGTCAGTGGCTGAGTGTGTGTAGTGGTAGGGGTTATCTGGGTTTGTTTCTCTCTGTCCACTGTAATTGGCCATGTGAAAGAGATGAGCACTATTATGTCATAATCAGTGTTAGTTGCACACTGTGTTATTTTCATATCCCACTCCACTCTGCAATCTATCTCATAAATGCACACTCATGCAGGCTTTTCATTCTCTATCATTTAATTTCCTCTTTATGTAAATTATTTATCACAAGGCGTTTCTAAAAATACTTCTTTTTTTTCATCCACTCTCCTTTGACACACTTTATTTCTTAGCTGTCTCTCTTTTTACTCTCTACACAGGCAGCTGCCTTGTTAGCATGTTGCTAAGCTAATGGTCCAATATTCTAATAATAAACATTTCAATTTTATTATTTTTTTAACTGATACTTTTCAGTACTAAATTAAATATGTTTATTCTCGGACTACTTAATGAAGTTTGCTTTTGGAACTGTCTTTGTTTTGGAATTGCGCCCATGACACCTTAAAATTTTGCCTCCATAAGCAGCTCACCAGGTTTTGGAACAGAGCATCTGTCTCTCTATCTCTCTTTCTTTCTGTCAGACTCCTCTTGTGAGAAGCTGAGGTTTCTGCACAGTTGTGAGGATTAGTGTGATACATCAAGGATTGAAAACATTAGAGGAGTTTGATTAATTCAACTTTTTTTTTCTTTCTTCTACCATATGGAGCAAGATGGGATAGTGTTGCAGATATTTGCTCTCACTAATAGTGTGTGTGTGTGTCCATGTTCAAGTTATATAGATGTCTATAGGAGTGGAGTTTTTCTCTCATTAGATAAAGGTCATGATTAGTCCATTTTATCATTACCTTTCTACCATTCAAAAGTTTTCAACATTAATCATTTCAATATTGATAATATTAGAATGATTTCTGAAGGATAATGTGACATTGAAAAGTGGAGTAATGGCTGCTGAGAATTCAGCTGTCATTGAAAATATTATTAATATTTCAGAACATTGTTGTTACTGTTTTTGATCGAATAAATGCAGTCTTGGTGAGCATAAGAGACTTTTTTCAAAAACATTTTTTTTTATAGACCCTACTCATTTACAGCAGTGTAAAGGATTCTTACAACTATATTCTCATACTGATCAATAGTCCTTATCTTTCATCTTCTCCACCCACTTCTGTCTCTTTTTCACTGTTGTTTTCTTTTTCTTCACATGGTCGTACACACGTGCTGGGGTTCAAACTTGGGTGCACATTTGTTTAGTGTTGCTTTGAGAACCACAGCTGAAATCTAAACAGAATTATTCATTCCCCTTTGGGTTCTCAAAGCATTACATGCATGAGTTCCACTCTATATCGGCAGTGACAGATGCAGGCAAAGTAATATGTGGCAGTGCACATAGTGTCAAGTGAAATGCTCAAAATTGTGATTTATCTGTTCATATTTTTAAAATCATTCATTTTTGACTTTACTGCAAAGCTTCTCAAATAAAAATTAATCAAGCTGCATATTTCACTGAACCTGCCCACTGAAATATGTGTAGCTTGTAGTATTATAAAACTTCTACCCAACCATGTAAACTGGTATAATGTTGTACTAACCATTCTGCAGTCATTCTGGGTCTTATTATCATAATAGCACTAGATTTGATTTTAAAACGCAAAAATTGAAAACAGGTGATGCGTACATTTAGGAAAAAGCCTTGCTATAAAGACACACCTGAGTGCCAAAAGGGAACAGACTGTGTTCTTACTTTTCACAAAATGAGGCAGAAACAGCATTACGCCTCATGTACTAACTGCAAATGTGTTAAGGACACATAATTTACCCATTTCGCAAACCATCAAAACAAATTTCAACAGAAATCTAAATTCTAAAACCCTCATATCTGCTAGATTAGACCCATCAACAAAGTATAATTGATCTGCACCATCATTCGGGAGTGTAAAAGTCAAGTCGCCTTTATTTATATAGCGCTTTATACAATACAGATTGTGTCAAAGCAGCTGTGTCATACAGGAAAATAGTTTACCAATAATGCAAGAGGACAATAACAACCCATAGGAAAGAAAAATCAAAAGTGAGATGTCTTTAACATATCAAATATTTCTCCTAGACAGAAATTAGGTTACTTTAAGATCTAATGGAGATTTTTGCTTGAGTCTCCTGCTTCTCAAACTTGTATCCTGAGACAAAAGCTCTAACACTCTCACAATGGTCTCCTTTAAAGCTTTAAAAGAGATCTAAACAACATCACACACTGTGCTCTGATATTTCTCCTTACCTAAAGAATCTGGTGGTCTCACATTTGTCTTCTTTAAAGCTTTAGAAGATCTCAACATCACACACTGTGCTCAGATTTTTCTCTTTAGCTAAATAATCTGGGGGCCTCATATTTGTCTCCTGTAAAGCTTTAGAAGAGATCTCAACAACTTTACAAAGTGTGCACCAAGTAAAGTACTTGAAAGGCACTAAATGAAGGGGGAAAATCATAAATTCAGAGTTAAAGGCTATATTGAGAGAGAAATTATGCAGAAATAAGGATAATGTTATTTTTTATGGGACAATGTTCATGTACTTCATGCACATAATTTGTTGTTGGAAGTAGTAATGTACAGGATGCCTTAATCCAAACTTATTTACAGAAAACCCTGGAGCTTTCTTTGCTGAAAGGCACATAAATGGCTTATGACTCAGTCTTGATTATTAATTGACCAATTTGATTATTAATACATATTACATGATAGAAATGTTTGAGCTCATATTGAAACATTTGACTTGGTGCACACTTTGTAAAGTCTTTAGTGTAGGAGAAATATTCACAATATGTGATTTTGGTGAGTTCTCTTCTAAACATTTGAGGAGACACATTTGAGAGATCCAGCGTCTCTAGCTAAAAAGAAAAATCTGAGCACTGTGAGCACCGTCTGTGATGTTGTTGAGATCTTGTTTGAAACATTGGAGGAGACAAATATGAGACCACTAGAGCCTTTAGATTTGGAGAAAAATCTGAGCACAGTGTGTAAAGTTGTTGAGATCTCTTCTAAAGCTTTAAAGGAGAGTGTTAGAGTTTTCTCAGGAGACAAGTTTGAGAAGCAGGAGACTCCATTCAATCTTAAAGCAACCTCATTTCTGTAACGCGTTGTCGTTCCAAGGAAGCAGGAAGTCCAGGGGTTAAGAACAAGTAGATTCTTTAATAGTAGAAACAGATGCAAATACAAAATAAACGACATGAACGTAACTTTAAGACTCGACAAACTGGAAAACCAAACAGGAAGCTTATAAAGGAACAAGAAACAAAGGAGTAAACGAGATGATTAAATAAACACAGGTGATAGGACTTAACGATAATTAACTAATAACTGGAAACAAGAACAGGAAGAACCAAATAAGTGCAAAAGGGAACTAAACAGAAACAGACCCGTAACAGTTATCTCCCCCTCCCGGAAGGCGCGTCCCGCGCCGTAACAGCAACATCGTGGGGGGGGGGGGCCCTGGAGGCTGGGGCTGAGCCAGGACACGGACGAGACACGGGAAGCCTCCAGGGCGGGCCAGGTGGTACGGAGTGCCATGGCGGGGCAGGTGGCTCGGGAGCCCATGGCGGGGCAGGTGGCTCGGGAGCCCATGGCGGGGCAGGTGGCTCGGGAGCCCATGGCGGGACTGGAGACTCGGGAGGCCATGGCGGGACTATTTTTTCGGGTGGCCAGAGTTGATCAGGGAGCTCCATGGCCTTGGCCCTAGGCCCGGCCACACAGCCAAGGGGTATATGGCCCCCCCCAAAATTTTCTTGGGGAGGTTCCCCTCTAGGGGCCATTCTGGAGGAGCGGGCTCTGTGGGGCGCTCTGGAGGAGCGGGCTCTTGGGGGCGCTCTGGAGGAGCGGGCTCTGGTGGCACGGAAACTTCAGAAACTAGAGGGCGCTCTGGAAGCGAGGAGCTGGACGGGACCAGCGGAGACTCTTCGGGGCGCTCTGGAAGCGCGGACATTTGGGGGTGCTCGGGAAGCACGGAGCTGGACGGGACCAGCAGAGACTTTTGGGGGCACTCTGGAAACGCGGACACTTGGGGGCGCTCTGGAAGCGCGGAAATCTCGGACACTTGGGGACGCTCTGACAGTGCTGACACTTGGGGGCGCTCTCGCAGCGCGGAGCTGGACAGGATCAGCGGAGACATAGGAGGGCGCTTGCGAGGAGCGGGCACAGGAGGGCGCTGTCGAGGAGCGGGCTCTGGGCTTGCCATACTCTGGGCCGGCGGGCTTGCCATCTTCGCCGCGGACGGCGGAACCATCTTCGCCATGGGCGGCAGTTGGTTCCGACTCGGGCCCGGACACTTCCCAGACACTGGAAAATCCCCATTCTCCAACTTAATCCGGTTGTGTCTGGGAGGTCCATCGGGTGGAGATAACAGGCCCCGAGCCGGAACAGGTGGAGGATGGCCGCGTCATGAAGCTCCACTGCCGCGGCGAGCTTGCAGAATTCCTCTGCGTATTGTACGAAAGGGAGATCGCGACGAATTAAGGTTAGGAGGTGGTCGGCGAACTCCATCTATTTGCCGGTCGAGTCTTCTGTAACGCGTTGTCGTTCCAAGGAAGCAGGAAGTCCAGGGGTTAGGAACAAGTAGATACTTTAATAGTAGAAACAGATGCAAATACAAAATAAACGACATGAACGTAACTTTAAGACTCGACAAACTGGAAAACCAAACAGGAAGCTTATAAAGGAACAAGAAACAAAGGAGTAAACGAGATGATTAAATAAACACAGGTGATAGGACTTAATGATAATTAACTAATAACTGGAAACAAGAACAGGAAGAACCAAATAAGGGCAAAAGGGAACTAAACAGAAACAGACACGTAACAATTTCTGTCTAGGAGAAATATTTTAAAATTTAAAAAGATCTCTTTTTTTATTTTATTTTTCTTCCCTCTGGTTAGCTTCAATGTCATTTATCCACACCATTTCAATCAAAGACAATACATGCATTGTCATATTTGAAGTCGTTTTATGTCGACAGTGTTGTATTGCACAATGATTTAACAGAGGAAACTATAACCTATATTTACATACATGCAAAAATGGGCTGTAAATGACAAAATTTTAATGCTAAACAAAGCAAAAACACTGGTACACTAGTCTTACATTTGTTAAACAAAAAGTTAATGCTCTTATTCTAAACACCTTGCACTTGTAAGTCTTTTCTAGTGTGTTTGGAAAATGTGGTGTATACAGTGCTAGACACTGAAGATAAATTTAGACATTTAAACTAGTAACCCTTGATATTCTGAAATGTTTAATGCTATTTAAATGATAGTTTTAGTATTTACAATATTAGTAAAAGTTTAACGTTTCTCCTAAAATAAAACTGAAGACATCTTAAGACAAAGCTGATATCTCAGTGAGACATATAAGAGAATCACCGCTTAGTATCCTGAGTGTAGAGTAACCTCTGTCAGAGCCATAGCCTTGTGGGCAGCAGCACATTGATGTGACGACACAACCGCACCTCAGATAGCATGAGTTTGAATCCCAGCTAAAGGTACTTTCCTGCTCCTGTTCAATTCTCACCTGTCTAATTGTTTCCTGTCTCTACTCCTACTGTCCTGATCATTGAACGTGAAAAACCCCATTGCAATCAAAAAAAAAAAGCAACCTTTGAGCAGTAAAACATTATAATGGTCTTGCAAGATAATAAAGATATCTCACACATTTCTATCCCATTGTCATTTTGGATTCCTTTCTTTCAGAACTTCATGTCTCAGTTGTGTCTACTTTTATTTTTCCTAAGGATTTTTAGGAGAAACATCTGAGACACTGTTGAGAGTAAAATGAGAAATACATGAGAATCACAACTAAGTCTCCTGAGCTTAGAAAGAGCAACCACTGAGCAATATTTTTTTCAATGGGAAAGAGTCATTTTTCCAGTTAAAGTCAATTCATTGATGATTCAGTGATGTCATCATCCAGTTCAGCTCTCTTCCAATAGTGTCTGTGCAATCAGTCAAGCTTCCCCAACTAAGCAAGCCAAAGGCGACATTGGCAAGGAACCAAAACTCCACCGTTAGTTTTGCGAATTGGTATGTTTCATCGGGCCGCAAAGAAATACAGAGCTGAGTATCATCAGCATAACGGTGAAAGCTAACACCATGTTTCCTGATGATATCTCCCAAGGGTAACATGTAAAGTGTGAAAAGCAGTGGTCGTAGTACTGAGCCTTGTGGTACTCCATACTGTACATGTAGAAATTGATTTAAAGGGATAGTTCCCCCCAAAAAATTACTTATGTTTTTATTTACTTTCCCTCATGTTATTCCAAAAACCAGTATGACTTACTTTCTTTTGTAGAACACAAGATAGGTTATTATAAAAATTCCAGTGTTGTTCAGTTCATTGCTGTACGTTCTTCAAAACATCTTTTTTTCAAATAAGAAAAAAATAATACTGGTTTGGAATGGTATGAGGGTGAGTAAATGATGACAGAAGTTTCATTTTTGGGGGAACTGTCCCTGTAAGTGTGTATTTGTGTGTTTGTTGTTAACCAATGCTTTGGCAACATAAATATTTTGTTTACCAGCCATAAGATTTCTACAGCTCTTGAATTTTGGATGAGAGACATGGAAAGAGACAAACAATAGAGATAGAAGAGTGATGAAACAAGGCCATCAATCCTTTTTTTAACACTATTTGCATTGTATTTCTTCCACTTTCATTCTGTTCTCAATTTGGATGTGCATGTGCTTTCATGCTCCATGACACATGTGGTGGTATTTTTCTCCAGTCATGTTCACTTGGCACACTCCTTGCTTTATTAAATGTACAGTGGGGTCTTATTGAATTAGCCGGCTCATTTAGAAGTACTTTGTTGTGTGTATATGTGATTCTGGAATCACTCAGCTTTTCAATTCACCATCACTCATATGTGATTAAACCCTAATAGCAGTGCTTATTTGAAATGAGGTTGAACTCTGAGAACAGAATGTACATCTGTAAAGTTTTCACTGTGCAACTCGTTCTTCTTTGTTTTACAGACTGTCAACCACTTCCCTAAGAAATAGTTTGATCCAGAGGTTAAGTAAGAACACTCCCCCTCAGCTTTGATTTAGCTAAGTGATCATTTATATCAATTTGTCAAGGCTTTGTCTTGTTTGGTGCAGGAGGCAGAGTAAAATGACTAAACTGTTCAGGGACAGCAGTGTTATTGTTGTACTCAGTATGTATCAGTATCAGCCCTGAAGCTCAACTCTTAACTGAATCCTCTTATTGAAAAGAACTTTAAGAGTTCAGCTGCACATGTTATTGTATTAAAGATTTACACATGACCAGCAGCAACTGAAAAGCTAGCTGTGTACTCGTCTCATAATCAATGAAATAACATTAAAATCTGAGCATGGGATTGTTTTTGTGTGAAAAAATTTCTATCATTTTTCTGAGGAAATTTTGGAAATTGGGAAGAGTTTTGGATTGGAAGTTAGCATGAAACAGAAGGTATAAAATAATGATAACAGTGTATAATATTTTATATAATAATTAATATTATCCCATTATATTACACCTTTGTTGACCTAGGTATTAAAGGGATAGTTCACCCAAAAATGAAAATACGTCAAAACGCCGGCTCCTGCATCAGCAGCACCACACGCATGTGTGGTACTCTTGTGGATGTGCAGCGAAGACTGACACAGAAGACAAGAAGTTGTTGAATAAAGCTGTTATTTTTGTTTTCTTTGTGCACAAAAACTATTCTCGTAGCTTCATAAAATTACGGTTGAACCACTGATGTCACATGGACTATTGTCCTTAATACCTTTGATGAACGAAGATGAACAAATGTCTTACGGGTTTGGAACAACATGAGGGTGAGTAATTAATGACAAAATTTTTGGGTGAACTATCCCTTTAATGGCTGCAAAGTGCTCCCTTAAGGAAGACCCCTTAGTTTCTGATAGGGAACAGTTATTAGCCAACAACATTTCCAGCACAATGGCATTATCATATAACTTCACCAGTCATAGCGTCTCAAGAAGAAAAATCTCCTATAGTTTCATGCAGGCTTTGAGTTTATGTTGAGTCTCAAGCTTGAGGCCCTTCATTACAGAAAGTAAGCCAACCCCATTTTTTTCCATTACATGAGCATGTGATATATGATATATAAAATAAAAGGAGATGATTCTATATCAGGCCTCTGTTTCTGAGATGTCGCATAAAAATAATCTGTGATTTATTGCTACATCATGAGTTTAGTTCTGGTTTGGAATGAGAGGGTTGACATCCTCATACTCTCAGCACAGTTCACTATGTCTGTTTCCTCACAGCAATAGCAAAGATAATATCAAGATGGTGTGGGATTATAGGATAGGTCATATTGGATTGATGGAGTGTCATAAATGGGACCTCAATCAATGCCACAGGCTTTCTGTGTGCCGTATCACATGGATCAATTTGCTTTATTCCATTTGTGGGGGACTAAAGGGGGTTAGACACAGCCCTGACTTCACCCTCCCCTGAGAACATATGTTATGTGTTGAAATGAAAAGCGAAAGAGAATAAATAACCAGCCCAGCCAGCATCAAAGTCCATGTCTACTGCATTTCTGCTGACCCTGGATCCCAGTGAGGGATTCACAAACTCTCTAAAACATCATGGATGAAGACAATCAGGATAACATCCTTTTCATTCAGTCAAATAATCCTTGATGAGCAGATTCACATCCCTGAATCAGTTTGGCAGGATGGTACGAAATATTTTTTTTTGTGTACAAGACAGAAACCAACTGTAGATTTACAAATGACTTTGAGTGGATTATTTTATTAGCAGTATTTTTGTAGCTATTAGTGTACATACCAGAATGTGTCATTGCTTATGATCATCAGAGTGCTTTATTGTAGCTATACTGAAAGATATGAAGATCTGTCTTTAAGCAATAAATGACGAGTGAAGGAGAAAGGAGGTTTATGCAGTTTAAACTCAGGAACTCCTCTGAAATGCTCTGAAAAGAAATACCTTTAAGAAACAGTTTCATAAATGACAAAAAGCACCATAAAAGTTGTAAAAACAATTTGTGTGAGGTACATGTTGAAATGCAATGCAAATGAGATGAGAAGATGAATGAATGAAGAACAATGAATAATGACTTAAAATTCAGAAAGTTCTCACAAAAATAAATAAATAAAACTATCATATGACTTCAGAAGACTTGTTGTATAGCAAAAATGAACCAATAGCTTTCTGCGTCATTCATGTAAACATTTGTTGGAATATACACAAATGCAAATGAGATTTGAGAAGATTATCACTGAATAATGCCATAAATTTTGGTCTGTTTCCGCAAACAAGCTGTTTCGCTGTATTCGCTGTTGAGTTTTATTGCATTTTTGGAGCTTGACAGCTTGGTCACAATTCACTGTATGACAAAAAGCATATGTTCCACAAGAAAAATAAGGTTTGCAATGACATAAAGATGAGAAAGTGATGACAATTTTCATTTTTGGGTGAACTATTCTGAGCCCCCCCCCCCCAGCTGTCCATCTAGCCGCTAATGAAAACGACTGAAGAAAAAACACAAAGAGCCGTTTAAAGTAAAAGGTGTTGATATGGAGAGTAAATGCTGATCCTTGTTAACTGCAACGCATCCTTATCATCCACACGGCTGGCACGCTGCTCTAAATGAGGCAGAAGGAAGAAACCAGAGAAGAAGAGCATGCTGTGGTAATGCGCTTACAAAGGAGTGAAATAAATGAGGCCCAGTAACAGGCTCAAACTTAACAGCCTGTGGAGAGCAGATGGTCTTTGTGTTTTTGCCTACAGCACTCTGAACTCAAAAAAACCCAAGAAGAAAAGGGCTGACAGAAACCAAGGCGCAAGGCATGATGCATCAAAGATGACAACTATTGTAGGCTCGTGGTAATTCTCTGTCAAAATCCTGTAGAGGCGTAAGAGAAACATGTGAGAGTGGCCATTTGGACGTGTCACAGCTGGTAATTGCGCAGGGCTTGCTGAACACTCAAATCGCACGCTTGCCCGTTTAGAACCCACAACCTGATCTGCGGTCTCTGTGACTGAAGTGCTTGAGCTGGAGTGATGATGTTGCAGGGGATCATTTTCAAAAGGGTTTTACAAATTGCCTGGCAACCAGTGATGTAACCAGTTCTTTGTGCCATATGGATTTTTTCCCTATCTGAACTGCAGTGCATTGAGCGATCCTTACTGATTGTCTCTGCTGTTAACCACCTTGATTTTAGATAATGAACCGATCCTGTGAAAAAGAGAAAACCACAGGGATATCACCATTAGTGGGGCCAAAGCTGTCTTATACCGATTCAGTCTGTCCTTAGGAATGAGCTGTCAAAGAAGCGCTGGAATTAAGATCTACTTGCTGCACACGTAGGGCAGGAACTGTGCTCTCAATCATAATATGGAGCTCTTTGTCTCTGGATCTTTGTGCTGCTATTTGTGTCTACTCTCAGGTGTCTGTGGGTCCTATAGCTTCTCTCACTTAAACTTGTCAAGATCACGCTCTGGGCTCTTGACCCGTGACGCTTGAATCTAAAAATTCTGGTAATGAGATTGACATCAGAACGAGCTTGTGTTCATCACAGCAGCTGGCAGACAATTGTTCTGCATTTTTTCTCTAAAGGTTATTGAGCCAAAATACTGTAAAGAGTAAGCAAAGTAAGGGGGTAAAAGGGGAAGAAGGTGGAGAAATACTAGAAAATGGGAAAAATTGTAATGTTAGCATTAACAATAGGCAGTAGGAATGGAAGTCCCACCTTTTAGATAAACGAGCCAGTCATTTGTTGATAGAATTTGTTTACACTAAAAAAGACGGTGAAGGTTTTATTTAACTCTAATTATTTTCTCTCAGAAATTGCTAGTAAATCTCACAAATATTTACAAAGAAACGTCAAGTAACACATTGAATTAAAAGTGAAATTTTGAAGTAGAAAGAGTATAATATTATATCCAATATCTGTTTAATTTGCAACTTTGAGAAAAAAAAAGTTTACAATACACAACACATATGCGCATGTATTTATTTGTTTTTATATTTATATTTTTATTTATTTATTTGCATGATTTGAGCTAATGAAGCTACATTTATGATCCCTTTGTTGCCAGGTTGTATTACTGATTTGACATTTGTGCCCTGCTTCATTATTTTTGAGTCACGTCAACCTAGAAAGAGTTTTTTTGTTTGTTTGTTTTATGCACTGAAGGAAAAAGTTTCAGTTTTTTAATGATATAATTATGTTTCTGCTCTACGAAGTTGAGATAATAATTTAAATGGCACAAAATGTTGTTTCTGATTAAATATGGCTTAAACCACAAAGGTCAAAATTTCAGCGTTTCTCCATTTCCAATTTCCACTTTGTGATTTTTGACTCAAATATTGTATGTTATGGAACTATCACATATGTTATTGAAATATAATCTTCATAGATAGGAATTGTACTTGTATGCTGAATTGCCTTAAAGGGATAGTTTACCCAAAAATTTAAATTCTGTCATTATTTACATATTTTCCAGAATGTGTGTAACCAAGCAGTAGCTGGTCCCCATTAACTTCCATGGTATGAAAAAAAAAAAAACTATGGAAGTCAATGGGGACCAAAAACTGTTTGGTTACACACACTCTTCTAAATATCTCTCTTCTTTTTTTGGTTGGTTAGTTAACAGAAGAAAGAAACTCATACAGGTTTGGAACAACTTGAGGGTGAGTAAATGATGACAGAATGATGAAACATTTTCATTTTTGGGTGAACTATCCCTTTAATAGGACTTTTTTGTTAAATTAAATGGTAAGAAATAGACAGCATAGGTGAACAGAGACAGGGGTCAGAGGTGAAGATGAGTCATCTTTCATGATGAAAGGAAACAAAGTCATTAGCACAAAGGTCAAAGGAAGAGAACAGAGAAACACAGAAGAACAGAGGCAAACAGAGGGACAGAAATAGCAATGACAGGCTAAAGAAAAAAAAACCTGAAGGGATAAATAAGAATGAGAACAAAATGTGCTTGCAGTGGTAAAGATGAAGTGAGCAGCAGGTGGTCCCGGCATCCCTTTGTCCTTTTCCGACTAGCAATGTTTGTAGTTGTGCCCCGTGTCAAGTATGATGTTATGTTGGGCAAGGTCTGAGACCTCTTTTATTCAAGAATGATTGCAGACCCAGTCTTTCGTCATCTCTTGTTATTACTCTCTGTCTCTCTCCGTCCAGCAAAGCCCCTCAAACAAGCAATTAAAATCGATTCTCTTTATTCTCACAGAGCTTGCATGCAGAGATCTGGGGAAGGAAGTCTGCAGGACTGAATGAAATGTTATCACTTATAGTTTTGCCAAACCAGTTTAGACTAACGGAAACAATATTATTTCAAAAGAAAAAAAAAACATTTCCAATTTTCAATCTTCAAAAAAATCAGTGGTACTACAATACTGTGATAATATTAAATGCAAATGATCAAATATATGGTACTGAATGCGTGTCAGATTCAGCTACTTTGGTATTTACAGTACTCCATGATGCTTTAAAGTACTACTGTATAGTCCATCACAGTCATCTAAATTCAGTTGATTGAAATGAATAATCATGATTACAATATCAGGACGAAGTAACTGATGATTGTGGTTTCTGTCACAATCATGCAGCACAAATCTTTAGCAACAGTAATGGAAAACTAGTGATTCAGAGTGATTGGCATTAGTATGCAGAACCAAAAGACAAAAGAGGGGTAAAAAGACTTTTTAATTAAAGATTTGGAATTTATTTTTTCAGAGCTCAGAGGTTTAAAATGTAAGCTTTATATTTAAGACTGACCAAGTGTGAGACCAAGTGCTAAGGATTGCAGGTTTTTTTTCTAGTTTACAGTTCACTCCTAATGTGGCAACATGGGCCTGTTATTGACATTTCTTTGTAATGTCAGCAATTTTCATTAGCAAGATCGTTACTATTGTGGTATAGGGACTTGCTCTTCATTTGCCCTGGAAAGAAATGACCAGAGCATAGACCAGTCAAAAATAAATAAAGAAAATAAAAATAGAATAAACTATCAAGCAGTGTTTATCCCTGTTTCTGATGGCTGTCCTCCCATGGGTATCTGTGTCTGGGGAACTAAGGCATTTCCACTGAGTCACTCTATAATGAGACTCCAATGTCTGATCTCCTTTCAAAGTAGCAGCAGATAATCAGGCTGTTTGTAAGCAAATTACGGCACGACAGAGAGTGCTAACAAACATTGCCATAAAAGTGGAGTGCTTTCTCACAATATTCATCGTCATCCAGCTCACATAAAGCTGGGTTACTGCCTGTCACAATTCAAGACCCGTCTGGGAGATTGGACAAAACGGTTTTGGTGTGTTAGCGGTCATCCATCTATCTATCTATCTATCTATCTATCTATATGTCTGTCTTTCTTTCATTCTATCTATCTGTCTGTCTGTCTGTCTAAGCAATATACAAAAAATAAATAAAAAATAAAACAAAACTTTAGAACTAGAGAACATTAATATCAACGTGATCTCATGATAATTCGTATAAAATGTGGTTCTACAAAACATACATTTACTTAGGTTTTTACATGCACTAAAACATACAATACTGATGGATTTTCAGCCTCTAAACGTACAAATACTTACGTATTTTCAGCATTTAAACGTACAATACTGACGTATGGACGACACTTAAAAAATAATCCTTATGAATACTGACATTTCTGCAATCGTTTAACTGTTACTTGTCATGTAATGTTTACTTTGTTTGCCATGGGACACAAAAGGCGTTTTCTCCGACATGCTGTGACTGACAACAGAACCATAAAATACACCAAAAAGCAATATAATTACGAAATGAAACAATTTTATTCTTGCGCTGTAATCCAAATCTTCAGAATCCATACGACTGCGAGGAAAAGACTCAAATCCCAGCCTTTATTCTGTGATCTTCCTCTCTATCCCGAGCAGCGATCCAGCGACCGTAAGCATCAAGGCCAGTGCTGACTGACACGCTCTTTACAAATTCAAATGTTGTCGCTTCAAACTACAGGTTTTACGGCAGGATAATCAAATGCTCATTGGCTCTCGCCTGCATTATTCACAGATTGCGACATGCCGTGTTTCTGGTGAGGTGTGTGTTTGAATGATGCGTGCGCGCCTTCACGGAGTGGAACTGGAAAATACTCTGGATAATATTTTCAGCGATTAACAACTTCAGTTCTGCTCTGCACCTCACAAATCTTCTGTATTCTGCGAGAGAGGACTGCGACTGCAACGCATCATCATTTGGATTACTTTTGGTACTGCTTTTGACATTTTTGCAATACATAAACGGTTGTAATTGCATTTATCTATCTGTCATGTTTTTCCTTTATACTGTACAGAAATAGTTATGGTTAGGTTTAGAGCTAACGTTAGGAGTGGGATTAGCGACTATAAAAATCTTTTTAATGCTATATTGTTACTAAAATGGTCTTTTCTAGGCATATTTAGGTCAAATTCGTTTTATATCCTTCCCTGATAGCAACAGACTCCGGGGCGGATCCGCCCTCAAGTCGGCAGCTCCGCTGTACTGTCAGACTCTGTTCGGTCATTCGCCCAGAATATGCCCCGCCTCCGGACCGCGCTCTGTCATTTCGCGGACTCAGTACGGACACTGCGCGGATTCTCCATCCGAACGCGCTTTTTTTTTTTTTTTAACCGGTGCCGTCTCAGTCAGAGAAATCCTCCTCAGAGTGGAGAAGCTGCGGCCGGCCAGGTTGAAGAGGACTGATCACGGTAAGAATACTATTAAAATATGCTTTATTTGTACAGTTGTCAGTAACATTAACGTTAATAAAGCAGTTAATTGCTTTGTTGGCGTTTTTAATTTTTGAAATTGCTAATGTCCAGTTAAAGTTAGCTCTTTAGCAATATTAGCATTATAGTAGATTTGAGTAATAACAGGCCTATTTGGACGGGATCTCCTCCTTTCTGTGAGACAGGTAACTGTTAGTTTAGCTGGTTAATTTATCCGGATTTTAATCCAGTCCTGATCGTATGTAACGTTAGGTAATTTGTCACCCCTCTTCAGGAATAACTGCAGGCGAGAATAAACTTTTTCCACTTAAATTTGGTTCTAGAATATTATTTCAAGTCTATTTTTGCTTGTATTTCGTCAAATATATTCCCCACCTCTCCTCGTAATGTTGTTTTAGTTCATATGAAATAAACTAGCGGACTCATTACGGAGGCTGCGCGGATTCGCGATCCGAACGCGCTTTTTTTCTAACAGTCGCGTCTATTCAAATCCTCCTCAGAGTGAAGAAGCTGCGGCCGGCAGGTGGTAGAAAGACGGAACACAGTAAGAAAACTGTTTAAATATGCTTTATTTGTACAGTTGCCATTAACATTAACGTTAATAAAATACTTAATTGCTTTGTTGTCATTTTTAATTCTGAAATTGCGTTGTGGATCGTCGAATTACGTTAGCTCTTCAGCACATTAGCATCATCATAGATTCTGAGTAATAACAGGCCCGTTTAGACGGGATCTCCTTTTTGTGAGACAGGGTAATTTTTCACCCCTCTTCAGGAATAACTGCAGGTGATAATATGCTATATTTTTCATTGAAATTTAGTTCTGGAATAGCTCAAGTCTGTTTTAAAGGGGTGAGAACCAGAAGGGCGTAAGTGACATTTTTGGTGAAATGGAGATATATAGGCCTACATCAAATGAAAGCTCTTAATGAGCTCTTTCTACTGGCAAAAGTACTGTCATCCATGAGTGTATAAATTTGAATTATAAACAATTGAAATCAGCACACAAAGTCAGATCAAACTATGGAAAATTTTTTATTTTGGCTCTCCTGTAAAGTTGGTGAAATGTCACTTACGCCCTCCTGGTTCTCACCCCTCGTTTTGTTTATACTCTGTAAAAAGTGATAAGTTGACTTAACTTAAAAATTTTTTTTAGGAAACCCCTTGCCTTAAAATTATTAAGTAAATAATTTTTAAAAAAAATTAAGTGAGTTGAAAGTTAAGTGAATTGTCAAGTTCACTTAACTTTTCTTTTTTAATTATTATTTACTTAATTTTAAGGCAATTTTTTTAAGTTAAGTCAACTTATCACTTTTTACAGTATATTCCCCACCTCTTTTAATGTGGTTTCAAATAATTGATATGAAATTGAAAAAAATATTAATACATTTAAGGAAACTCCTAAACAAGTGTATTCCGTGACAGAGACTGTATCACTCAGTATGTATTTTAATCGCTTTAAAATAGTGTAATATTTATGAATTAGATTGTTTTTATCCATTTCGTTGCGAGTGCAGTGCGCTTGTGGAGAGGCTCCGCCCACACGCTCTTCTGATTGGCTGTGATTTTTGATTGATTTTGGCACGTCTTACTGTTTTTCCCTGACACATTCATAATCATTACTACTTGCTGTGGCGTGTACTTGAGCGCTTATTGGTCAATGTGGGCAATTAAAGGGTCATAGTAATGATTTAAGTGGTTTATTAATAAACGTGCGATTAGTCGACTAATGCTTAAAATGACGACTGCTAGTGGATCAGAAAAATCCTTAGTCGAGGGCAGCCCTAATTGACACACTGTTTTCCTATTTAATACTGTAAAGCTGCTTTGACAATCTGTATTGTTAAAATATAAATAAAGGTGACTTGACAATTTTTGCACGTTAAAAAATAAATACAAGCCTCATGCTGTCGATCACGTTTACACACTGCCTCCGAAACTTTTGTCTGTCATTAAAAAAATTCAGATCGGGTTCGATTTTCTGCATTATTCGCATCCATAGCAAGCATTTTAATAGGTGTTTTGACATTCAGAGCCACCGTACACGCGAACGCTAAAATCCAGAATGGCGACTGTCAAGTTGATCCACTTCGTCTCGCAGCACAACGCACCGTAAAGATCCTTGCACACGGAGTTCACACAAATTTGTGTCTTCTTTTTAATATGTGGCTCTAGTATCGCTAGCAAGGTGTCAAACTGAGCCACTGACATCCTGAAGTAAATCCCGCTGCTCCTTAATAAGGACTCAATGTGCAAGGTTTCTGTGCGAGATGAATTTTTAGGAAGACGAATACGAAAAAACGCTTATGAAAATTTCGGACTCAGTGTGCAAGGGCCTTTAGTCTTACATTCCCCTTCACAAAACCACATGCTCAGAGAGCTGGAGGTGTAGAAATGAACCTCTGAACTCTGATGGCGCAGGTTCATCCATCCAGAGGGTCTGCCGTCGGACTACACCATCACCATGCTCTTCCGCCTGCTCCCCGAAACCCCACAGGAGCCCTTTGCATTGTGGGAAATCCTGAACAGCAACAACGAGCCGCTGGTGGGAGTCATTCTGGACAGTGAGTAACACACCGCGTCATGGGTTCGATTCTCACGGAATGAACTGATCACGCTTACCTTGAATTGAGCTGCACGATGAATCATAATTTAATAAAGCAATAAGCCCCAAGAACCGTGGTTTACAGTGAATTTATAACAGCTAGGGGGCGTTGTTAGGCACGACTCGAAGCCTTAGCTGTTATAAATTCACTGTAATCCACGGCTTCACAGGGATAAAACAGTTATCCCAGGGATAAAACAGTTTTGTGTTACATAGAGAACTGTGTGTTGTGTTTTGCAAAAAGTGTTTTCTGAAATTGAAAACTGAGTCAAAGGCTGAGAATGAGTGTCTGGTTTTGTAGATTTGGTGTGTGCTTCTGCTGTTTGAGAGACAGCTTTCAGAAACTGTGTGACAAGGAAAGATTTTGTGTGGAAGCAGATGAAAAAACTTTTTCAACATTTTCCAACCTGGCAACCATTCGCACACGCTCTCTCTGCATTACAGAAAAAGTGCTGATGAGCTGAAAACAAGGGCAAACATAATCATGATTATATTTTTTGAGCAAATTATTTGTGAATAATTTTTAACCGTTGTTGTGCAGCCCTGTCTCGATGAAAGCATCAGCTGGATGCATGAATATAAAATGTGCTTTTGAAATCTAGACAAGATGAATGTCTCGTCTCCTGGTTTCTCTTCACAGATGGAGGAAAGACTCTGACTTACTTCAACAACGATTATAATGGTGATTTCCAGACGGTCACGTTTGAGGGGCCGGACATCCAGAAGCTCTTCTATGGCAGTTTTCATAAGGTCAGAGGTCACAGCCGCAGGAGATGCTGTCCGGTCCAGCAGTGAGCGATCTGTTGTCTAATGTGTGTGTGTGTGTGTGTGTGAGCAGCTGCACATCGCTGTCAGTAAGACGTCGGCTCTGGTGATGGTGGACTGTAAACCAGCGGGAGAGAAGACCGTTAATGCGGCCAAAAACATCAGCACTGATGGCGTGGAGGTCCTGGGACGCATGGTGCGATCCAGAGGAGCCAAAGACAACTCTGCTCCGGTACTGAGTGTGTGTTTTTATGTGTGAGATCAAAATCAAACCCAGCATAAATGAGGTTCAGTGTTAGAATAATATGTCTCAAGTCTCAAGTGTGTGTGTGTGTGTGTGTGTGTTTAGTTTCAGCTGCAGTCCTTTGATATCGTGTGCAGCACGTCATGGGCTCGACGGGACAAATGCTGCGAGCTGCCCAGCCTGGTGAGTGTGTGTGTGTGAGTGCGAGTGTGTGTGTGTGTGTGTGTGTGTGTGTGTGAGAGAGTGAGTGTGTGTGTGTGTGTCTGTGAGTGTGTGAGTGTGTGTGTGTGTGTGTGTCTGTGTGTGTCTGTGTGTGTTTTACAGTGTAAAATTCAGAGTTTTCTGTTAGGGTTACAGTATAAGTATTTAGTAATAGTAGTATTTATAACTAGCTGTACACGACCAAACATCCTTGTTGCCAAATAGATTCAAAATAAACAAGTTACACCCCTTTGAAATTTTAATAATGTAACAATACATTTGCATGTTTAAAGTCTTATCTTAATGGCAGCCTTATTTTTGTTTTATTTATATAATAGTATCTGTTTTAGTGTTTATATATTTAGTTTTTTTTTTAATTAAATTTTTGTATTTATTATAGTATTTATGGTTACTTTATATTTTATAATAGTATTTATTTACTTTATAGTATTTGTATATACTCTTATTTTTATATTTTATTTTAAAGTTTAGTAATTTTGCTGTGCTCTTGCCTTTTTTCTTAGTATTTGTCTTTCTTTTTAATATTTCTATTTAGCTTTCATTTTTTGTTCCAGTTTTACTAACTTTAGTACTTACACTACAACTTTTTCATCTAATCTTTATATTATATAAATTTATATCGACTTTTTATCAAATAATTATTTTAATGTATGTTTTTAATTTTATTTAATAATAATAACACTGGTCACATGACCACATGGGTTGGTGTTGGATAAAATATGTAATCTTTTTGTAGTAAGTGTTTTTTTTTTTTTAATTTGAAAGTTATTTCCTTTTTTATATTTTTATGATTTAATCATTAATTTTCCTTTGACTCATGAGTCTCAGTTTGAAAAAAACACTGATTTATGTTTCACACAGGAGTGTTTACCTACCTAATATGTTTATTCTAAAACATTTTAAAATATGGGAAAATAAATGGAATGAATAGAGTGACAAATCATTGAATCTGACCTTTGAATCGATTCACTGAACCGAGTTTGAACTGAGTGATTTGAATGTACCGACTCATTGAGAGTTGCACATCATTGTGAATGTTTGTGTACAGTGTGATTTAGCTGCTGTTTGTTTGTTTTCAGAGGAAGGAGGCCGAGTGTCCGTCTCTTCCGCGAGCATGCACCTGCACTCAGGACAGCAAGGGCCCCCCCGGCCCCGCCGGACCCCCCGTACGAGCCCTTCATCACCATCACCATCATCATCATCATCTCAGATAACAGTCACTGACTCTCTGTGTGTGTGTGTGTGTGTGTGTGTGTGTGACAGGGAGGCCCGGGCATCAGAGGAGCCAGAGGAGATCGAGGTGAACCCGGCCCTGTGGTACAGTATTACCCACAATCCACCTCACGAGAGTTAAGAGTGTGATTATATGAGTGGATTAACACAGGTGTGTGTGTGTAGGGTCCTGTCGGTCCAGTCGGAGATGCTGGTGTTCCAGGTGCTCAGGGGCCTCCCGGTCCCCCGGGGCCCAGCGGACGCTCCATCAGAGGCCCTCCAGTAACTATCAGCACCTCCACACTGATTACTCATTCACACTAGGGCTGTCAAAGTACAAAACGAGTTTCAAATATTTAGAAAATTAAAAAAATGCACATTTGAATTAAATAACCGTGCATCCGTGCATGGCTGTGTGTTGATAAGCGTTTAGCTGTAACATTGTAACATCCCATTGTTTCATACATCACATGTGTTTTACAAAGCAATGTTTGCTTTTTATGATAATATAATATCTGTTTGTTTGTTTTCTCATATTACTGATGCACTTTCACTCATCTACAAGCACATTACCTCAGTTTCTTTGCATGCAAATCAAGAAATAATATTTGATTTATTAACGTTTAAAGGTCCTTTACATTTATGCAGCAAAGACATGCTATTTTATTGCTTTCAGTATAAAAAGTGTGGTGCTTGATTCTGTGGTTTATAATTGATCATCACACCCTCTTGTGGACGTAGGAGGCAATACAGTACTTTTTTCCCTCTAACATGAAGTCTTTTGAATTCAAATAGAATTTGATTATTATTGTTACGTGATTCAAATGTATTTTTTGACAGCCCTAGTTCACACTGCTTCAGTAATTCACTCTCACACAGACTCACAACTACTGCATCTGAGAGAAATGAAGTGACCCTGTTAGTCTCACACACATCTCCGTTATTTCTCAGAGACACAGGGTATTAAATCAGATTAAGATGAATCTTCCATTCATGTTCATTCAGTGTCACCAGAGAGCAGTCTGTCTTTTCACATGCTTTTGTGAAATAGATGTTGACTTTAAATATCAAAGAAACAAATTATATCAGGTTGCATTTGATATGATTTATCTGCTGATTTTGAAGTTCTTATCAGTCTTCTCCACTAGTTTCTGGATGTGAGTAAAAGAGCATCTTTGGGGGCTTATTGAAGTCTTTTGACCCTAAAAGCCCAAAGTATACTTCACTTTTAATGCGACGCAAATCTCATCATCGGATCAGTACACGTGTACTGTATGTGCACCACCAAGTTTTTGTAACAGAGTACAGTGCACAGTCACACATGCGCTTTGAATTGTTTCTGCAGTATTTACTCTGTCCACAAGGTGTCAGCACTGAGCCAGAACAACAAATAACGAAGATGGCAGAAACAATAGACACCCACATCGACGAGATTAAAAGACATCCGCAACTCTATTTTAAATGCATATGAAGACATTTTTATCGCTCGTAACATTTGGAGTGAAAAAGCGCAGACACTGCACAAGATCAAATCTCAATAGTGTGCATGTGTTTTTTTTTAAATGCAAACCTTTAAAAAACGGATTTCAAATTGTGATTTTTTTTTTTTTTTTTTTGTAAACAATACCGTTATTCTCTCGGTGTGAACTACAAAAATGTGAATTCGTGAAAACAGTGACGTCATACGCATGCGTGTTATGTGTTCAGAATGCATATGTGCGCATGTGTGTAGCGTTTCTTTACAGTTTACATCGCCACCTGCTGGCCTGGCATGAATAATACAGCGTTTGTAGTCGTTTTTGCTGATCCGTGTGAACGGGGCTCATTTTGACAGCATTATCATGTGAATGCAAAACTTTTCAAAAAAGCAAAGGAAAACTTTCCATTTTTACTCCATTGTTGTCGTGTAAACATACCCTAATTTCAAACAGCCCGCAGCTAGCCTATTAAAATATATGTGGCCCGCCAAGCATAATTTACAAAATATGCAGTTTCACAATGTCAGCGCAAGGTGACAGCACTAAATTTCAGACCAGATGTAGTATTAAAATGCGAGTGATACGGATTTTATCATTCATATGCGCTGTCATGCGCCAAAGGCGGAAGAGCACGACTCGTTTGATCCGCACTGCACAGATTGTTATTAGCTCTGCTTTAAAGCTCACTGCTACTCACTGACTGATCTCGATCAGGCGACCACTAAACAACGCTGTGAGATACAAACCACAGACTCCGCGGTGATTTAAACACGTTTAAAGGCAGATGAAACTGTCCTGAGATCCTCAACAACACTAACACGGAAAACAGGAGAAACACTGTGTGACAACAATCAGTTAGAAAACTTTTCATTCCACAAATAACCAACATATACAATGGATTTACTGTAGTAACAGTAACTGAGGTATTGTGGCAGAAATGTAGGATATTCATAGCAAATTTTATTATATTATTAATGTAGATGTATAGGCCAACTGAATGTAATGTGAGGGAGTAATGAAATATAGGTCAAATTACAGATATTTTTGTTAAAAGCAGTTTTGTGCTTTTCTGTTTATACAAAATAAATTTGTTAATAGACTAAATACCATAAAGCCATTCTATATATTATAATTAAAACTTATGAAACAAGGTTGTCAATATTTACAGATTTTTACATCCTCAACAAAACTCAAGCTACTGATACTGTCAACTACTATTACATATATATATATATATATTAGTGCTGTCAAACAATTAATCACAATTAATCGCATCCAAAATAAAAGTTTTTGTTTACATAATATATATGTGTGTGTGTACTCTATTTATTATGTGTATATATAAATACATACATACGGTATGTTTTGAAAATATTTACATGTATATATTTATATTCATATAATTTATATAATATATAAATATATTTTATATATAAACAACATTTTTTAAAAATATATACATGCATGTGTGTGTATTTATATATACATAATAAATATACACAGTATACACATATATATAATGTAAACAAAAACTTTTATTTTGGATGTGATTAATCGTGATTTATCATTTGACAGCACTAATATATATATATATATATATATATATATATATATATAGGGAGAAGCATCCGGCCCCCCGGTGTGTCTTCATCATCAAATCTGGCCCCCTTTAAAGAAAGTTTGGACACCCCTGCCCTAAACCGACACATGATCACTGAAAACTCGAGAACCGAACCTTTGAAGTGTTTGGTGAAAAAGAAATAATTTCACAATAAAAGCATGATTGGGGTTACTTCCTCTAGATGTGTGGTATTTCAGTGCGCCCTCACGTACAGCAGATGTGTCTGGTATTGAGTGAGCTGTGTTTGGTAGGGGGCTCCGGGTGAGACGGGTCAGAAGGGCGACGCCGGGCCTCCAGGGCTGCAGGTAAATCTCTCACCGCTCACCTTCTCTCTCTCTCTGTCTGTCTGCTGTGAGTCTGAAGATGGTCTCGTGTTCCTGTAGGGTGTTCCTGGCTCTCCCGGGCCTGCGGGACGCGACGGGCCTCCAGGACCGCGGGTAACGTGTCCGTCGCTCGTCATGCTAACGCTGCGCTCGGCCGAATGATCACTGTGTTCTCGTCCTCCACAGGGGCTGCCGGGTCAGGACGGGCCTCAGGGACGAGTGGGGCCGCCGGGAACCATAGTGAGTCCACAAACACACGTACATTTACTGGAGTCTCTCTGACACGAAACACTGGATCACGAGCCGCACACGTGTGAATGAACACAGCGACACGCTTCAGCCTGTACCAGATCGATGACCTTTGACACGGCCCACCACGCCGTTTTACAAAAGACGGGAAAAATAGGGGAAATTTAAAATTTCAAAACTTATTTGAACTTTTTTTGTTTTATTCTTGCATTGAAGTGAGTTTCATTAAAAAAATATTTCAACATATAAAAATTTAAATGTTTAATTAATTAAAAATGTTACAAATATTAACATTTTTAATATAATATATTTGAATATAATGCAACATTTACTTTCAATCAAATTTTATTTTTGGTGGCTCATATTAAAACATTTGGGCACATCTGCTCTTAAAAAAGACTGGCAAACCATCAAAATTAATTATTTAATTTTGAAAATGAAGAAATTAGGACGTATTAATATGCGTATGTCGGGGACGAGGGCTGCAAACTAGCTTTATGCTATATGCTCTATGTACACGGCATCGGTTGTCTGTGTGTAACAATGCTTAGTGTATTGTCCCTGTTAAATAAACAAATAAATAAAAATGTAATTATTATTATTGTTCCTAATTAATGAAATTTTAAAGTTGTGCTATAAAATCTTTTCTATTATATTTATTAAATACTAAATATTTTATTTTATAGTACAGTAGTGTTATTACTTTAAGTTCTTATTTTGTTTAATATATTTATATACCAATAATCTCAAATAAAATTCTTAATTATTATTATTTGCATGTGGCTTAAAGAGATTTTTTCAGGTCACCTTTATTTCTATAGCGCTATATGTAAAGCACTGTTTCAACAACCAAGGTTTTGCCAAACTGTTGAGCCCTAAAAGAACAATGTGCATGCAAAAAAAAGAGTTATTAATTCTTTATTTTATTTTTTTATTTTCCTGTGCAGAAGCATCACCCAACAAATTCACCCCAGTCATTCCAGAATGTTTAATGTTTTACAAATAAAGCTATATTATAAATCTTGTATTTTTCATATGGCAGAAGAACAAACTATCGCAGTGTCAGTATTGCACCGCTTCAGTCGATAGGGTGTGTTTGTAACCGGCATCTCGTCCTCAGGGGGGTCCAGGAGTGCCAGGGGCCCCGGGGGAAAATGGCCCTCCAGGACCCACAGGAGACCAGGGTCCTCCGGTATGTGTTTCTACACGCGTGTGCACATGATATCAGCGACGAACCGATGCTAAAACCTCCTCTGTCTGTTTCAGGGACCCCCGGGATCCAAGGGAGAGAAAGGCGAGCGGGTGAGTCAGATAACGAGTCTGAGTGGATAACGAGGTCATCCTCACATTCTCATCTCTGATGTGTTTCACTGATGATCATGTGTGTTTAACAGGGGGAAGTCCAGTCCTCGGCTTCTGTCCAAGCCATAGCCAGACAAGTGTGTGAGCAGCTGATCCAGAGTGAGTGCAGAGACGCAGACGCACAGCATGCTGGGATTGCGTTTGCGTGTCTGACGTCTCTCTCTCTCTCCGGCCGCAGGTCACATGGCGCGGTACAATTCCATTCTGAACCACATTCCCAGTCAGCCGGTGTCGATCCGCACCGTTCCCGGGCCGCCGGGAGAGCCAGGCCGACAGGGGTCTCCAGGACCTCAGGGAGAGCAGGGGCCGCCGGGACGGCCAGGATTCCCAGGCAGTAACGGAGAGAATGGCCAGCCGGGAGCCCGAGGTGCGTGATTGTGTTTGTATCGACAGACTGAAGCACACAGACAGCACTAACCTGAGAAGATGGAAAATCATAACCAAGCTGTGTGTGTTTATCATCATCAGGACCTCTGGGCGAGAAGGGAGAGAAGGGCAGTCCAGGTGTGGGAGTCCAGGGACCCAGAGGACCTGCTGGACCGCCAGGTGAACACACACACACACAAACACACAGAGATAAACACACATACGCACACTCACACACACACTCTCACACACACACACACACACACACACACACACACACACACACACGATGCTTTTATCCAAAGCGACTTACAAATGAGGACAATATAAGCAATCAAAATCAGCAAAAGAACAATGATATACAAGTGCTATAACAAGTCTCAGTTAGCTTAACGCAGTATACATAGCAAGTTTTTTAAATATATAATAAAAAGAAAACAGAATAGAAAAAGAATAGAGCAAGCTAGTTAGAGGCCTTTTTTTTGCTTTTGTTAATTGTATAATAAGAAGAAAACAAATAGATACAATACAAAAAGATTAGAGAAGCTAGTGTTAGTTTTGTTTTTTTGTTTTTTAACAAAATAAGCAGTTAGTAAATGAATAGAGTGCAAGTCTAAAAGGGGCAAGTTTTTTTAAAGAATAGAATTAGAATAGAGAGTGCTAGAGTTAGAGGGTCAAATAAAGATGGAAGAGATGTGTTTTTAGCAGATTCTTGAAGATTGAGTTGGGCAGGTCATTCCATCAGGAGAAACATTTAATGTAAGTGTCTGTGAAAGTGATTTTGTGTCTCTTTGGGATGAACAATAAAGAGACGTTCACTTGCAGAACGCAAGCTTCTAGAGGCACATCAGTCTGAAGCAGTGAATTTAGGTAAATGGGTGCAGAGCCAGAGGTGGTTTTGTAGGCAAACATTAATGCCTTGAATTTTATGCGAGCAGCTACAGGTAGCCAGTGCAAATTGATAAACAGAGGTGTGACGTGCATTCTTTTCAGCTCATTAAAAATTAATCTTGCTGCCCCATCCTGGATTAATTGTAAAGGTTTGATATAACTGCCAAGAGAGCATTGCAATAGTCAAGTCTGGACAGAACAAGAGCTTGAACAAGGAGTTGTGAAGCATGTTCCGAAAGAAAGGGCCTGATCTTCTTGATGTTGAATAAAGCAAATCTGCAGGACCGGGCAGTTTTAGCAATGTGTTCTGAGAAATTGAGCTGATCATCAATCATAACTCCAAGGTTTCTGGCTGTTTTTGAAGGCGTTATGGTTGATGAGCCTAACTGGATGGTGAAATTGTGATGAAATGATGGGTTTGCTGAAACTACAAGCAGTTCAGTCTTAGCTAGGTTGAGTTGAAGGTGATGGTCCTTCATCCAGCAAGAAATGTCTGTTAGACAAGCTGAGATGCGATCAGCTATCGTCGGATCATCAGGATAGAATGAGCGGTAGAGTTGAGTGTCATCAGCATAGCAGTGATAATGAAAAGCCATGTTTCTGAATGACAGAACCTAGTGATGCCATGTAGACAGAGAAGAGAAGTGGTCCAAGAACTGAGCCCTGAGGCACCCCAGTAGTTAGATGCTGTGACTTGGACACCTCACCTCTCCAAGATGCCTTGAAGGACCTATCTGAGTGGTAAGACTCATGAGATGCCCTTTGCCAATAGGGTTGACAAGAGGATCTGGTGGTTGACCATATCAAAAGCAGCAGACAGATCCAGCAAGATAAGTATTGAAGATTTGGAATCCGCTCTTGCCAGTCTTAAGGCCTTTCCACTGAGCGCGAAAAAGCGAAATGAATTTAGGACGCGATGACGCTCTAGAATAAAAACAACAGCTTCCTATGGATGCTTCCACATAGACCGTGAACATTCGTGCACCGAAAATGCGAATGTTTTTTTTTTCGTCCAGTCCGACGAATCTTTTCAGTTTCGCAAAGCAAAACACGGGCCTTCCAATAAGATTTGAGCATTACACCACTTGGCCAGAGCAACTGCCGTTACCCAAAAGGTCGACGCAGTGGCGCTAAAAGCTTTTGAGCACGAGCGCAAAAACACCGACGTAGAGGACTTTTTCCACAAGAGAGAAGAGTGAATGCCGAGTTCTTGTTATTGTTGGTATTTAATAAATGGACTATTCTCACATGTTCTTTATACAGAATAACATATTAATTCTCCACTGAATTATGTGATCTGAAGAGCACCATCCACTATCTTCCACGAGCACGAGTGTTTGAGTCAGAGCTCGTTCACTCTAGACCTGTCAATCATGCAATCATATCTCTTGCCCTTCCGTATATAAAAAAAGAGAAACATTTTTCTACACATGAAATATGAAAGCAAATAGACCTATAATTATGAAGATATGTTTTCTTTGTTTTTATGCAGTTCATGGTATTTTTTTTAATAATAAAGGATGTTTATGACACATAAGCAGATATCGATCAGTCCATTATAAAACACAAAGAGTGCATGTCTACCTATTATAGAATCAAAATCCATTTTAGATCACAATCGGAAGTTATTACAAGCACTCGATGACAAGCAAAAAAGTTAATAATTACATACATTTTCAATGCAGCTTGATGTTAATTGTACCTCTGATTATTTCAGATGTATTCTTGTAAACATTATGGATATTTTTCTGATGAAGAAACACAAGTTATTTATCTTAATTTAATGTTGTATATTGAGCAGTGGACGATGTAAACCACAGGAGATACATACGCTACATGAAGAAAAAATGCATTGTTGGTTGGCGCCCCCTAGCGTGCAGGCGTGAATTAGCAGAAGGCGAACATTCGTTTTGCACTCGGTGTGAAAGCAACATTCGTGGGCGATTCGCCTCGCTTTTTCGCATCACGTTCCGTGTGGAAAGGCCTTTAGGGCTTCAACAACTGAGAGCAAGGCAGTCTCTGTTGAATGTCCACTTCTGAAACCAGACTGGTTGCTGTCCAGGAGGTTGTTCTGTGTGAGAAAGGCAGAGACTTGGTTGAACACAACTTGTTCAAGTGTTTTTGCAATGAAAGGAAGAAGGGAAACCGGTCTGTAGTTCTCTAAAAGAGATGGGTTAAGGGTGGGTTTCTTAAGTAGTGGGGTTATACGAGCCTGTTTAAAAGCTGAGGGGAAAACTCCAGTGTGAAGGGAGGTGTTATCGATGTGAGTGAGTGCAGGTAACAGCGGGAGAAATGAGATGGAGATGAGATGGAATAGGATCAAGCGGACAAGTAGTAGGATGATTAGAA
This sequence comes from Tor tambroides, assembly GCA_021397915.2. Taxonomy (NCBI): domain Eukaryota; kingdom Metazoa; phylum Chordata; class Actinopteri; order Cypriniformes; family Cyprinidae; genus Tor; species Tor tambroides. The sequence continues at coordinate 8,373 of JAFVLL020036325.1, read as the reverse complement.
AGCATGAGTTTGGAGACTTCTGCCTCAGAGAGTGAAGAGAAGGATGTGAACGAGTGTATGTTTGCTGGTAAGATGTGCTTGACAGATTGTGTGAATCACACACACACATGCACAACTGTGTTTACTGTCTTAATTCATGTGAGTGATTCATCTGTTTCTGAGGAAATCAATGTTGGTTTTGATAATGTTTCATCATAATATAACTTCAGATGGACAACTGCACAAATACTACACAAATAGACAGTGTGTGTGTGTGTGTAGTCAAATGACTGAATAGAATATGAAACAGGAAGCTGAGGAATCTGTTTCCTGCTGTGCCACAGGAGCTCCTGGTGAAGGCAGAACAGGAAGTCCAGGTTCATCTGGTCGACCCGGTAACCCCGGCAGTCCCGGCAGACCCGGGATTCCAGGACCGGTTGGTCCGCCCGGCCCGCCTGGATACTGCGACCAGAACGCCTGCCTCGGCTACAACGTGGGAGGTGAGTATGTGTGTGTGTGTGTGTACTAACCCTCACTGCTGTCCTTAATGCGCTTCATAAGGCTCGTAATGTTATGCTCGTGATGATGATGTCTCTGTGCATGTGCTGCATGAGACAACATGAACTCTCACTCTAGATGTTCAGACTGGAATTACATTCATAAGACTGCATGATTGAAATAAAACTGATTATTAAACTGACTGCGACTGAGACACGAACTGCATCCACTCTGATTATGAGTCACTTTAACGTGCATTTAAAACACAGCATGCGCCAAACATCTTCACAAACATCAAAAGTGAAGCTTTAGGGTTGCCTGAAGTTTTCTGTCAAAATAAATGATTGATGTTTGAAAATGAAAAAAATTAAAACAGCTAATGCATAAATATTAGTTTTTGCAATTTTACAGTTGTACTGCATTTTTTATTATACAATTCAAAATTACAGTTGTAACATTTCTTATTTTAATATTTTTATTTAATACTAATGTTATATAACTAATAACAATAAATATTAAATTATTATTAGTCATTTTAATATATAATCACAAAAAGATGTGCAAACAGGCAGAGCAAACATGGAGCTCTTTTAAAATGCATTTTAAATCAAGTAAATTTGTTCATGCAGCCCTACTGCATCATGTTCCTTTATATAGTGTGGGAAATAGTGTGTAATGTGTAATACTGAATATTTCAAACAGTCACATGACCTCACTACACTGCATGTTTGATTCAGTAAGTCAGCAGATTACTGTAGAAATGGCGTTGGCTGTAGTTCATCATGTGCTGTGAATAATACTCAGTACTGCATGAGTGCAGAGGATTAACATACTGTACACTGAGTACATACTGCAGAAATACTAGTGTGCTGTTCCTGACACACTCACAGTGAAACAGGCTGAACATCTAACGCGTGATTGGTGATGTGTGTCTGTGGGGGTGGGGCAGTGGGTGTGACCTGGGGATCAGTGAATGGTGTTGTATCGTTGGGGGCGGGGCAGTGGGTGGGGCCTATGCATCAGTGAATGGTGTTGTTAGGGCTGGGCGATATGGCAAAAAATAAAATCTCTATCTTTTTTG